>MU223385.1:1573877-1591431 GCA_018584345.1 Thuja plicata
ATATATATATATATATATAACTAATTACGATAAAATTTGTACTATGATTATTTTATTTCTATTTTCTTTTATTTTCATATCACTAAAAATTTAATATTAAATTTACATAAATATATATATATACAAATATATGAAAAAATTAATTGAAAAGACTATTAATATTATTATTGCAATTTATTTTTATTTTCATATATAACTATAATTATATAATTAATTACGGCAAGTGAGGGCACTACGTGGCACTTGTTTGAAATGTAAAAGTATGGTAAGTGAGGAACTTTGGAAAAATTAATCATATAAGGTTGCGGAAGTTTAGAAAATATTTCATATGGACCTTTCCTTAAAATATATTGGAGCCGTATAAGGATCTGAGCGTGAAATCTTGTGGGACCAGAGTTTGTGAGAAAGGAAGCGAAGAGGTGGATAAATAAGAAAATATTCAATACCATGCTAAGGTTTGGAGTTGGTGATATAAAATTTAACCTGGGCATCAAAATTATTTCCTATCGAACCTTGCAGAACATTACAAATAAATAAACACTTACTATCAAGTTGGAGATAAAGATAATATTTTAAAAACCAAAAATGTTTGGTTTTTAGGAACGAAAAATTCCATGAATTTCGTGGCTGTGAATATTTGTGAATCCTCATTATTGCACTGAACTGTATATCATAATTCTCTCCATGTGAATGTCTTTGCAGGTGTGAATATTGAATGCCAGGATATGGAAAGATGGGACAATCAATGAGAAATGGTTTCTTTCTCTTCTGGGTGTACTTGTTGAAGGGCCTTCTTTCAGAGTTAAATTGGAAAGATGTTAGGATTTTGTGTAAACGGGAGTTTCTTTTGTGCTGTAGAAGCTGAAACTTGCAAAGATTTTTCAGAATGATTCACTGAAGATATTGAAGACTGTTTTTTGATGGCACAAATTTATCCAATGAATCATTGAAGTCGTGCATGATATATTGATGCTTGTTATTTACCAAACCTTTGCCAATCATGGAGGAATAGTCTAGAAACTTTATTTGTTTTTGTGAGAGGGGATTGTGAAATGATGTCGTGGGTGGATACAGGAGTATTGGTTTAACATTTTCTTTGAAAAGATACCATTGGCATTCTAGAATATTGTAGTTGACTCTCCTTTGGGTTATTGCAGTCCAAATATTCCTTCTGGTTGTGAGGTAGCAGTTCATGGTCATTCCAGTAGTCACGTAGAAAATAGAGCATTGGAGTATTGCAGGTTCGAACAGATCAGACCATTGTTCACAACATTTGGTCAGAGTTAGAAAGAACAAGTGAAATTATAATGTTTGCTGATATTCATGTCTGAAGCTAATAATTGTAACTGTACCTTTGGAGAAGTTTTACATAGGCAAAGGAGTCATTTTCTAGTGGAGTACATGCAATCAACGCATAGGAACAAGTATTTTGGTAAACATTTCTGAGCTGTGGGACTTGTTGTAAGAGAAATCGAACGTGTGGTGTGAGCATTGAAGAACACTGAATTACTTTTGAAATATCATTTGTCTCTGATTTCCAGCAATATATGGGGAGTCTCACTGGAAACGTGTGGGATTGAGAGGGTTGTCGTCAGAAGACTCATGACTATGTGAGTACCACCTTGCCTATTCGATAATAACCACATAGTATAAGCCAAAATTGTTGTGTCTGGAAGCAGCAGACAGTGTCTGGAAATGGTTAGCATAGTATAGTCTGACTGGTAGCAGGGAAGCTTGATTGGAGAAGCATATTCATCAAACTACACAGACAAGATACCAGAGATTGTTTCTTTATCTGTATCGGTGTGCCAAATGTTTGTTTAAATGCTAGTATTTGAAGTATTGATGTGCGTAATGCCTTTGTTATAATAAGAGGGTTATTTTGAGAACATTCTAATTGACTAGTTAAGTAGATTCACCTGCAATGTGTTTTTCTTCATGTGCATTGGTGAGCCTACAGGTTTATATGAAAGTTTGTACCAAAACACAATCATTATAAACAGGTTTACAAGAATTCAGAAATTTCAAAATAGACTCAGCCTACCACCTGTTTGATGAAATATTTATGATTCAAAACTAAAATTTTGAAGGACAGAATAGGAAGCTGTTCTTACAGTGGTTCTTATTTTGAACAGAAGGATGGGTCATAATGGAATGGTTGTTTAGCAATACACAAGCATGGAAAGACCTTGAAAAAGCACCAGAAAAACTCAATCGTAAATTATAGCCTTTAAGTTACACACTTTCTAGGAAATTTGGACCCCTTAAGGTTTCATCTCTATTTACATGTGCAAATAAGAGGCATCATGCCATAGAAAAAAATGATGCAATTACGAGTAACCACCATAAGTATTGCATTCTTCCTAAGAAGATATGTGACCATCTTTCCTTTGCACAATTTATGGGAGGATCGAAAGAGGAGGATGATGATTTGGAATCTACAAATTCAAATCAGCAGCTTAAGAGAAAAGGAAATACAAATGACGTATGCATAAATATTCATGAAGAGTTTGATAAACATGCAGATTTCGTTCACAAGAATAATATGATAGCATTGGGGAGTGACTCACACGAGGCTTCATCATCTTTGAGAGGAGATTCACAATAGGATACAGAAGGAGAGATAAACATGACTTCCCTTGGTGAAGAGCATGAGATTGGTATGGATCATGAAGTTATGAATTCTTTGGGTAGTCGCAATGCATCTTCTAGTATGATTGTTTATTCCCATTATGACATAGAAACAACCTTAACTTGGAATTCAAATCACTCCAACAGAGAGTTTGAGGCATATGAAGAACAAATTGCTTCAGGTGAGAAGTATTCTAAGAACTTGGTTGGCGACGTAGAGATTATTATTGATAGACCCCATGAAGAGATAGGCTCCTTTCATGAATCTTTATGTGATTATAATATTTCTCCATTATTTCTTCATGAAGAAGGCTTTGTAACTTGTAAAATTGTCAATATTGCTCCTATAAAAGATGATCTAATACAAGATGGGAATAAGTTAGAATTCCAAGATACTACTGATGGGAAACATGCATCAAGGAAGGAAGAGGAGTTTGAGGATGTTGAATACACAACACAAAAATATGAGACAACTCTTACACATGAAGAAAAATCAGAACAAGGCATTAAGGACACTCAAGAGTATGAGATGCGAATTTAAAATTTAGGTTGCTACCAGTCTGATTTTGTAGCAGCAATTAAGGAAAGGCATGAGGAAAATGAATCCATTCACTATTATAGTGGTAATCCTTTGATTATCCATGAGGTTGACACTCAAGAACTAAGAATCAAACATGAGGCCAATTATTCTAGAGAGCAGACTGATTGGATGAAGCATAAGGATAATGTAGATAACAAGTTGTTTGATAAATCACTCTTTGAGATGAGTGTTGATTGCACATTTCAAAATCCACTCTTTGATTTGGATGATGGAATACCTCTTGAAGTTGATCAAGCGTTCCAACTCTTGGTCTTGGAGGAGAGTACTTCTCAGATTGGTATTGATTGCAACCAGGAGGTGGCTGCCTTGTCACATTTGATAGATGGACATGATGTTGATTACACATCAACCTTGGATAGAGAATTGGCTATCAATATGGCCAAGGAGTACATAAAGAGAGAAGACGGTTCTGATGAGTATTCCTTGATTGGTTCTCCTCCTCATGTAGCTGAGACTCAACCACATTTTCATGAGGATTTATCCAGTGCATTTACTATCTCTAACATCACATAAGTTGAGCATGATGATGACACTTGGGTAGAGTATATTCAATATGGGGTTGATGAGCCTAGTATGTTGATTTTGCTTCTTGGTGTGAATTTTTCACATAATGATTTACATTGTGTGACTCCTAGTACAAAGAGAGAGTTATGGAATCCTAGTGTTGATTTAGGATTCCTAGAGGAGTCGGTTGGTGCATCACATTATGGTTACATTGTGTGGGATGCATTTTTTTTTCCATTCAACCCACCTATTGAGGACTTTCTATTTCGATTTATTCATAGGTGTGGGATGGGTGATTGGTTTGGTACACTTCCCTTCATGAAGGAAGAAGCCATGTCTTGCATGGTTGTTAGTTTGCTTCTCTAGTACAACCATTGATTTAAGATACATGTTAGAGAGGCAATGTTGTGGGAGGTGGACATTTTGGACATTTCACCTATAATTGGTATGGAGCGATGTGATATTATATATAGTTGGAAAGGTGGGTGGCCTTTTTGTTTTTGGTACCCAAGAAGAACATTCTCATTTATAGTTATGTTTTTGGGAGTTTCTTGACATGATGTTGAGCTCCGACCATCATTTGACATTAGAGGTGTATGTGATTTCAACCGGAGTGAGGTTCTCAGTTGGATTGAGGATGTTTTCATACATGATATAAGCACATCGTAGATTGACTCGACTGTTTATACACATCAGGTGATTTGGGATCTTGGCATTCAGTTGATTGGTTCATTGGTTCATGCTTAGTTTCTTCACAACTCTGGGATTGGTAATGTTTATACCATTGTAACACAATAGATTGGAAGAGTGTCAATTTTGAGGCGGATATAGGATCTAGACATCTGGTTTAGAAAGCAGGTGCAATTTGCTATAGGACAAGCAATCTTTGGGAAGGGAGGACTGTAATTTCCCCTTTCTAGCCCATCAATTCATGATGTGTTGTGAGCCCATTTTTCCTTGGTCTTGTGGGATAGCTAGGAATTTATAGGGATCAAAGAGATATTTAGCTTAGGCAATTCCAGTTTCAAATCAATCGGAGGTGATTTAGCAGGGTTTCCAAATACTTTCTATTTTGAGTAAGTCGGCAGTGGGCTCAATGATGTGGGTATTTTAGAATTGGATTGGGAGACTCTTGTCGGGAAATTTCCAATGAGCTATCACACATGATTATCTAAGTCTGATTGATCAGTAATTTTAATGCCCGAAGATTAAAAAATTTATTAATAAAGTGACTCTTAAATTAAAGAACATATTATTATGTCAATTTATTATTAAAAGAACACTTTATTCACTTAAGTGCGAAATGATATTTAAAAAGGAAAATGTGATTTATCCCACATTCGTTGGTCAATTGAGAAGCCTCTAAGAAGAAGTTATAAAATTAAGTGAAAGGCTCATTCTTCAGCATGTTTGGTTTGTTCATTCTTTAGCTGAGCTCTGACAACTTCTTGTTCAATTTGAGTTTCTTAAGGACGGAAACCCTCGAGATTGGAGGCAGTGGACAGAAACCCATTGTCTTTTGTTGGAGATATCACTTAGGTGTCTCACTTGTGCTTCAGATTCATATCTCTGATTATTATAATCTTACTGTAAGTTTTGTAGCTGTGATTAGATATTTTGTTATTGCTTACTAAAGATTTAAATGCAATGTTCATTTCAAAAAACTATATTTCAATCTATTATTGTATGATTTCTAGTATAGTTTGTTGAATAAATTGAAAATCAACTACATGCATATGTTTGTTTAAATTTTTGTGAAATCTTTATAAAAATATGGCGAAAATATCTCAGTGGGATATTACATAGACACACTAGATGCCTTCTCATCATAGTCTTTCTATTGCACCTATTGGTAGCTCATCTTCTCTAAAATAGTGTGTATTGACCATGTGCCTTTGGTGTTCTCTCGAACCTCTATAAAAGTCTACAAGCACAAACAATGAAGATGTGTTATCCCATGTGCTCATATGACAAAAAATTTCTATAAGTTCTACTTAACTTTTCTCTCTATGACTTTTGGATGAATGTACGATCAGAGGATTCCACTGTGAATTTTGTCCAAGGATGCCAATGTAGAATCTAGACACTAGCAAAAAATCCCTCCTAGGAGGAACCTGCAGATGTTTTCTCCCTACGGTGAGCTCTTTAACTTATAGAGTAAATGAGAATATAAAAATGAACATATTTAATAGAAAAATTCAAGACAACACATCAATATGGAAGAAAGATGTAACTTTATTATCACATGTAATGTGTACAACCATAATGTTCAATACCTAATACAAGCCCAAGATAAATAATATTCAGTAGTTGGTTAAGAGTGCCAATCATTGATAACTAATAACCACCCAAGAGCTATAATCCATTACATTTTGACTAACTAAACAAAACATGTTTTATTCTAGTCCCTACAATATCTATTGAAAAGTAGGGTGATAAGATGCCACTGGAATAATTGAGAGAAGCAACATGGCTACACTGAGGAGTTTCTCATGAAGGATTTGTGTATCCCACTCCACTATCTTATGCTTCTCATGTGTAACCCTCACCAGTTGCACAACCTCCATCAAGTCCTTTGTAATCCCAATCTCTCCAGTCACAGTTGTCAACCACCCCTCCATTTATTCAAGTTGTACCTCATTCCCTTCTTTGATTTTCCTCTTTCAAGCCAATTGTTCTTCCAAAGTGATGGTAATCCTTTGTTGTTCTAACAACTTCCCTTGAGTAGCTTCCACGTGTTCTATCTCCATGAATCACACTACCTTGACCTTACTAAATGAATGGTTTACCTTATGGAGCCAAAAATACATGTCTCAAAACATGCACTCCATATTGTTTAGGTTGTCTATCATACCACCCCTCCTCTTCTACAATTACAACCTACACCATGTTTTTAACATCTTAGATGTCTCTATGATAGCCACTTATGGGTTTTAAAATGTTCAGCGAACTCTTTCAAACAACCCTCTATCATGAAGGCTAGAAGTCTCTCTGTCTGTTCCAATACAGGTCCCATATCTACCTATCTTATGATATTGGTCACCCCTTGTGCCACTATAGCCACACCCTCCAACTCCACCAAGTACTTATGTATGGATCCAAGAGCATCCCTCGGGTTGGGATTTGAGACTCAAATATAAGCATCCTATGCATCTCTCTTACTCAAATTATTTATCATCATTTCCTAATGCAGGGAGGAATCTCCCTAGTGTGTAATATCTTCCTCAATCTCAATCACTTCTTCCACTACAATTGGTATCTCAATAAGTTTGACCTCCTACTCTTTGAGGAGCCCATTTTCTAAAAGCTCATACTGGGTGTCTATGTCTTGTTAGAACTGGTGGGCCAATAGCAAAGAGGGTAAAGGTGGTTGGATCTCATCAATACCCATCTTGAACCTATCCAATATCCAATCTTGTCTTGGTATAATATCCTACCACCACTCCTCCAATATTCTCCAACAGAGGTGTAGAAATGCCTCATGCAGTGTCTCATCTATCTAGATCCCCCGTGGAATTTTTCAGGTATAGGTGTAACACTCCCCCAGGTGGTATCTCCCTCCTAGAACCTCTTATATAACCCCTCATCCATGTGACTATCTTGGGCATTTGGGTTGTACCTTTGGTGTTTGTGGTACCTATGGCCATAGGTGTGCTACCTACAAATAAAGCAACAAGAGTGGCTTCCTGAATTCCTTGTGTGAATAAGTGCATTGTAGGAGACAACTATGATGGTGTGAATACAACCCTTGGTGGATTTTTAGATTTATTTTCCCTCACTTTGCTACTGTTGGTATGGTCCTCTATGCTACTATCAACTTGAAAGTCATCTCCACTATCTCCTCCCCTTAGCCTTTAGTTGGTGCCTCTTATACTTCTTTACTACCATCCTCATGTTCTATCATCTGAAACTTTTCTCTTCTTTCACTCTTACAGGATGATGCCTCCACTTTCTCCTCTTCGTCATAGTTTCCCTCTAATCGTAATTGTTTCTAGGTGAGTCCAGTAAAACATGGTGGGTATTCTCAGCTCCACTTGAATGGAAGATATGAATCTTCGCCACTAGTCAACCAATAACTGCGTTCGCAGCACCTCAAGGAAAAGAGATATTGCATGGTGGATGTAGAAGGTCTTGTTCTTGAGAGTTAGAAACTCTCAAATGTGTTCTAGTAGCATGTGCACCCAGTTATAAATGCTTCTAAGCACAATGTGATGTTATTCATGAAATTAATCATCCATATTGCTATTTCTGAGGCTCTACTCACTCTTGTGAGTCTACTCTTCACCAGGTTGAGAATACATTCATTATAGTGTTGTAATGAACAATTTTTCCAGCCCTTGACTGTTATTGCTACTTTAGAGGCTATTATATTGTTCGAGTGAGAGGTTGCTCCCTCATAGGAGTTTGAGTAATTTTTCCTTCTCTTGGTAAAATATCTTGGTTGAGGGCCTAGCCACTTCGAAACCCTTTGATGGAATAACAAAAAACTTTGTGAACTCCTTTGGCCAAAATGATATTACCATTGTATTCCAAAAATACTGCACAATGGACTTGTGCAAATGTGAATCATTTCATACCACTATTGTTCAGAGTACTAGCTCAAAATCCTATATGTTGAATATAGGCATTAAAATCACTTTGTCTACCTCTTACTTTCTCAGTGATGCTTTCATGGGGTGGTCATCTAGAGTACACTCCCACTATGTGCAAACATTCACTACTAGTAACAATCTTGAATGTCAAGGTCTCAACTATCGCCTTCTCATCTTGTTGCGCCTTTTCTCTTATTTTCTTCTTTTCATTTCTCATTGCCATGGCCTAATGTGAAATTTTCCCTTTTTATTTTATAGAATGTCAACCTTCACTAGGGTTCCCATAACTAACTTTAACAATTTTTTTTGGTAGGAACTTCTCGCCTCTAGAAATTTTCTTTTGGTGGGCAATATTTTGTATTGTATGATTGTCTCTTGTCCATCTTCTTCCTTTGTACAAACCCTTCACGTACGACCATTCTATAATTCTGAATTTCAATTGTCATATGACCCTTGCAAAATTCTATACATTCTGATTATTTTTTTCCATGTTCTTCTTCATTGTATGATCTTACTTCTTTACTATACGACCCACCCTCTTCATTGTATGGTTCCTTTTCATCATCGTATAGTTCATGTTCTTCACCGAGTGATTTAGTATTCATTTTTTGTTTCTATAGACTACTTATTCTATATAGCGATTGAAACAGAGCTCTATATGGTAGTGTATTATTGTATTCATACAGTTTGCACCCACTATTTCCATATGAGAAGTATGGATTACACAGACTGTACAAAACACTGTTGGGTGTAGTCTCTTTGTCGTATGGTCCCACAATATTTTTGTAGGGTAGCTCACTTCATACAACCCTTCCTCATTCTCTTTGTATGACTCTTTCTTCACCCTCCTGTGATGCAACTCCTTCATTCTACCCATACAAGTCAAGTTCATACACTTTGTCTTGAACTTTTCTCTTTTTTTCCTTGGACACTTTTGAAGAACTGACTTGCCTTAGCAGCAATTTATAAGTGTTTCTTTTTTGTCTTTGGGTTAGGTTTTTTATAAAGCACTTTTCTTTTATGATATAAAAAATAATTTTATATTGCACCACTTTTTATTTTCACTAACACTCTTTAGTTATTTTATATCCCCCTTCACTTGCATATTCTTTATACTTTTTATGATATTTTCCAACTTTAATTTTTGTATCTAAAATATGCTTCTCCTTAACTTTTTGACCTTTATTTTTTTATTTTTTTATTTTCAACTTTTAATTTTTTATAAAAGCTTGTACCTTTTAATTTTTTCTTTTTCTATCAACTTGAACTTACTACTTTTTTTTTGTTTCTTTGTCTGTTTCCCTTTAAACTCTTTATTTTTCACAACTCAATAATGATTCTTCCTTTTGATTGTTTTAACCTTGTCAACTTTGTAATCCTTCATATTATGTTTTTGCTTCTTCTATGGCTCTTAATTTTCCTTGTCCATTTTTTGTTTTGTTCCCCTTGGTTCGATGCTAGGTTTGACCTTGACTTCTGATGCATAGTGTCACCAACAGGTTTTTGGGGGTGTCTTATAACACTCATTCTTGCAACATGTTCCAATATATTTGACATCTAATATCTTATCAACTAGTCATTTCAGTCTAACACCCATGTAGCTCCCATCTAACTACCGGCCACCATACTTGTGATACTAGACTGCATCTTCTTTGTTGATCGTTGGAGGTCTGATAGGGTTCGAGATGAACTTCCATAATGAGTTTGAAGTAGGGAAGGGTGAGGGGTATATCCTCTTGTACACGTAGATTTGGATGATATGCTAATTGCAACCATCTCCCTCTGCAATAAATAAATAATCATTTTTATGACCATTTTCATATAGGGGCAAAGGGTGGATTCATACTCTTTCAAATCTATCTCCTCTTCCATTTCCTTTCTTGTACTTCCTCCTTCTCATCTTTCTATTTGTTTCATTTAATCTATGACTCCTCAATAATTTTATAAGCTACAGATCCTTTTCATCTTCCTTCATATGGCACCTTCCATTTCCAGTAGTCATTCATTCGTACCCACAGTACAGATGTGCGAAAAAGTGCATTAGTAAGATGCTTGTGGACCCTTGGAATTGTGATGCCATCAACATTCTTCCTTTCCATCCTCTCCTCCAATTCCATCATTGGTTTGGCCCAATCCAGGTTTAGCTTGTTTGGCTCTTTCATTATTACTAGGTCTTCTTTGATTTATTTTCTTTGTCCAAATGTATAGTCTCCATAAGTATCATATCTCAACATGTTGATTTCCACAATCAGCTTCTCCCTCTTTGTAGATCTTTATCCTTGATCCATTTATAGGATCTAAGATGGGGTTATTGTTGAGAGTTGGTAACTTAATTGCATTATTCAACCCAACTTCCCTGACTTTATACAACCCCAACCAATGAACTCGGAAGTTCCTAGGTCAAAGTTTGTTATGACCATTATATTTGAGTACCAATTAAAGCGTCTTAGTCAAAATTTCATCCACTGAAGATGTTTTTTCATGTTATAAATTTTGTATCTATCAGGTCACCTCTATCACCAATTGTGTTTTAACATACCATTCATCTAGCTTTTTGAGATTAAAAAATCATTCATTCAAGCTTTCCACATCACCCATATGGTCCTCCACTGCAATACTTAAGATTGGTATAGTGTACTCCACTAGAAACATTGCTTCATACCCATACATTATTTGGAATGGGGTATGTTCTATTGTGGCCTTGTATGTGGTAAAGTATGCACATAGTACGACCAAGATTCTCTCTTCCCAATCTTCTTGCTCCACTCTACATGACTTGTATATAATTGACACAGTGCCTTATTTATAGACTCTACATGTCCAATGGCTCAGGGGTAGTATAGGCTCGAAAGATTGTGAAATATTTTGAACTTCATTTTTATTTTATGAATAACGTTATTTACAAAGTGTAGCCCCCTTTCACTTGTGATTTGAATGGGGATGTCAAACCTCATTACAATCTATTCATAGAGGAACCTTGTTGTGTTGACTGTGCTGTTATCTGATAGTGCCCTTCCCCCTGCCTACATTGTAGGGTAATCAGTTGCCACAATGACATTCCGACACCTATGCATACTACTCACTTTTAGTGGTCCAACCATGTTCATACCCCATCTCTCGAACAAATCCTATTCCTGTGGAGGGAAAAATGAAATGAAGTCTCTTTTCAGTGGCTTACTGGCCCTCTAGCATGTGTTGCATCTGAATACTCACTCTCAGGTGTCTGTATGTAGGGTCAACCTCCATAGTTATGCTAGTAGAAATTTCTTTGTGGTACCGTTTGGTCTCACAAAGCCTCTAGCTAACCCTTTGTCAGATTCTTTTAGCACTCTTAGAGTCTCCTCTTACATCACACACCTTTTTAGGACCCTATTTGGCCCCATCTTGTATAATAACTTGTTAATGATTTGAAAGGTTTTACTCTTTAGACAACACTTTATTTGTGTTCTTCGCATAATGCCCCTTGAAAATGTGGAGGTAGAAAAGTACTTATTGATTCTTTCGTACCAAGATGGAAACATGGTAATCTGGAATAGGTGAGCATTAGGGAAATCCCCATTTACCACTTTTGGAGGCTCTCCAGACTTGATCCTTGAGATTTGGTCCACTATGACATGGCTCTTCCTAGGTTGTACCATGATATTGAAGGTGAATTCCTATAGCAGGAATAACCACCTACTCACCCTTCCTTGGATGATCAGTTTGTTTAATAAGTATATAAGTACCTAATGGCCCACATAGAAGGTGAACAATGTCACTAGAAGGCAGCACCTACACTTCTACATAGAGTATACCATGCCAAGTGCCTTTCTTTCTATTGTGTTATAGTTTCATTTGACCTTAGAAAATAGGAGGCTAGCAAAAAATATAGTGTGGTCTAACCCTTTAGGGCTTTATTATGCTAGTGTAGCACCAATGGCATAGTTGGAAGCATTCACATGTACGTGAAACTCCTTGTCCCAGTCGAGGTAGGCCAAAATAGGTGCACTCATCAATTTGGACTTAAGTTCTTTAAATGAATCTTCTTTCTTAATTCCCCTCACAAATAGTTCACCCTTCCTTGTCGATCAATCCAATGGGTATGAAATTGGTGTGAATCTCTTAATGAACCTCCAATAATAGCCCACGTATCCAAGGAAATATTTCACTCCTCTCACATCCTCTAAACTCTCTCATATTAATGATGAACCCTACCTTGTCCAATTTTGTCTTCAATCCCTCCTTACACACTATATGATCAAGTAATTTACCTCGTGCTACCATGAAATGAAATTTCTTTAGGTTGAGGTCCAATTGTTTCCTCTGACACCCTTCCATACATTATTTTAGTGTAGTGAGGTGGATCTCCTCTCTAATGTAGATAAATCTGTCATCTTAAAAAATTCTCAAAGTTACCCACCAACATCTTGTTGAAGATGTGCAATATAATTATCCTCTAGAAGGTGGTTGGGGCATTGCATAGACCAAATGACATTTGGTTGTATGCATACACTCCATCCTCTAACATGAACATGGTATTCAATTTATCCTCGGTAATGTTGATTTGGTTGTACCCAAAAAACCTATCCATGAATGAGTACATCTCATGGCCCACTACCTCCTCTAGTATGTTATTAGTTAATGAGATCAAGAAGGGATCATTGATCATGACTGCATTGAGGCACCTAAATTCTACACAAATATAAATTTAATTTTCCTACTTTTTTAGAGAGATGAAAATGGGCAAGACCTACTCACTTGTCTCCACTTTGAAGATGATGCCTACCTCTAACATTTTTTATGTCTCCTCGTGTACCTTGGCAGTGTATCTTTTGTTCATCCATTATGGCCTCTTCCATATGGGTTCTGCAACTGATATGAGACACAATTCTAAGGGTATCCTCTTTGGGTCTTTATAAATCCAGGCGAAGGTATCTTTGTACTCCATAAATATCCTAAATGTTATTTCCTTCAGTACGGGGCTCCAATCATCTCCCACCAAGTTCACCTTTGGATTGTCTTTTTCCCCCAAATTCACCTTCTTTATGTTTGGTTTCTCATATTTGATCGCCTTATCCCTCTCAAACCAAATGGATGGTGTTTTTTACACTCTCGTTACTCCATCTTTTTAGTCCCCTTAATCCAAAGGGAAGGTGGTACTTTTTGTACTCGATTATTCGATCTCCCTAGTCTACAACATTGGGTCAATGGATAAGTTGTCTACTGACTTGAATTTTGTCATGACATGCTCTTGGATGAGTGTGTCATTTCTAACTATGTTGATAATGGTCATCTTCAATTGTGGCATGGTTTGTAAAAGGTCAGATACCCCTACGGGTACAATGGCTTACAACATTTATCTCATGATAGCTTTCTCAGACTCAGGCTACAACGGAGTACTTGTAGCATCAATCAAGTCTCTTCTCTCATTTTTCATTGTCAATTCAATGCTATCCTTTGCTTCATTAAGTCTTTTCTTCTCTATACAGTGGTTGAGATATGCTACCTTCTTGGTTTGGCGTCTGGACATCACCAGTACATCCTCCTCTAGGTATTTTATGTCCAACATATTTAAACTCTTTTTGCTTGAGGTATTTTATGTTCTCATGGTTCTCCAAACCACACCACTTGCACATCAAACTCATGTTGTTATGCTCACTCTAACAGTCCCGTGCAAAGTGATCCCACTCATTACACCTCCAGCATTGAATCATGGGTCTACTCTTTGCTTCATATTAGATTTTTCTTCTAGGTGTACTATTGTTTCTATTGTTTTTGTTTCCTTTCCATTCACCATGTGAGGCATTGGATTTTTTAGGTGATTTCAACAATTTGGTTGGCAGGGTAGCCTCCCCCTAGGTGAAGACCACTTATGTGTGCCTTGACTTCAATTTGTAAGGGTGTTCCTTGATGGAATTTCCTAGTACTTGAAATATGTCACAAAAATATTTCTTCGAGTAGTTGGCCTTTGTGTGGCCTTAAACTTTGTAGTCAGTGCACCACGACTCTTTACCCTACTTAGCACTTACCTTTTCCACCTTCAACTCCTTCATTATATGCAACATGTCCCTCTATAGAGTCTGCATAGTTTTGGATTCTCCATCACTACTCTTATTCATACTATTGTCACCCACTAAAACATTTGATAGTTATTTTCTACCTTTAATTTTGACCAAGGCCTTTTTTGGCTTGTTAGATTATTATTTTTTTGTTTATAACCCCGATTTTGTCAAAATTTTGGCGATCCTGAGTTTGTCAAAAGTTTGACAAATACGAGATATAAACAAAAAAAAAAAGTGAAAAGTGAAACTCATTTTTCAGTTCACTCGCGGGCGGGAGGAGGGCATTTCTGAGAATCCAACGAAACTTGTAGGTTAGGGCAGGTGAATATAATCATTTCCATGAATGTAGGGTTTGAGTTGAGTGATCTTAGTATGGAAATGAAATACATTTGAAAGTTTTAGAATCCCTGTATTTGATTCTTGCGTAGTAATATTATGATATGATCGGCTATGAGAGGTGTGTATTGATTATTGATTTTATAAATCATTCCCTTTGTGGATATCACTCATTGAGCATTTTGGTTGCTATCGCAACCTTATAGATTCAAGTGCAGGCATTGTACAGCAGATCAGAGACGACACCATATATCAAGCATAAATCATAATTCCATATCAGAGATGGCCCTAGAATTGAAGATTGCGTAAGTCATATCAACTATCAAGCATATTAGAGACAGCACTATCTGCCATTGATTATCCTATCATAATAGCATATATTTCATTGTCTATCGGAGCTGGCTTGCAGGGTATGTGCATATTCCATATTGTTATTTCAGAGACAGCCATTAATATATATTCAAACTGCTAAGCATCTATTGTAGTTGTAGCCTTGTTAAGATTCATTGTATTCCATTGTGGCATTGGGAATACAATTGTAAATATATGTTATTCCAACTTCATTTATTGCATAATTGTTGCGTCATACTACATTGTTCATTTATACTGCATACTTGCATAATAATTCATTAGTTCAATTTATCAATTTTAGCATTTGGAATTACCAGTCATATATATATATATATAATTGCATTATCCTTTAATAGTTCATTTCATAGCACTTGGAATTACCAGTCATATATACCTTTATAGCTCTACATTCATAATCACATAGATTTAGCCATAACATAAAAAGGGGACATTACAATCAATGTCACCAAATTTGCATCTACGGAAGTATAAGTACTCAAAGAATTGACGAGTCACCAAATTCCTTCCTTTCACTTTCTTCTAAACCTTAAGGGATTAATATGTTGTGATACTGATTGTGGCAGGAAGTAAAATTATCGGTATATTACGTTGAACTGAGACCTCTATGTGGATTTTTTCTTCAATTTCTTAGTTTCATTGTGATCAATTTCAGCCATTTCCTTGTCTTCTTCCTCCATAAATGATATCATGTGAATCCTTACCAAATTTTACATGTGTCCATATGACCATAACTCTTTACACTTGAAACAAAGTCCCATTGAACTTGAATCAGCAAAGAAAGCAAGGTTTATGATTCCTCCATTGGGCAATCTAGAAAGTAAAATCAGGGTGAAATTAGTTTTCACAATATCTTTTGATTCTTCCTCTTTTTCCAAATTGGATTTCAAGATATTTCCTCTTGTAAATAAGCTCCTAATCAAGCTTTGAATAGGCTTCTGCTTGTTGGATTCCTTCTTCAAGAGTGATAAGGTTCAAAAAATTTGAGATACCTATAATGGGTTCTTTCATTCCATCAGTATAATTAGCCAACTTCCCTTCATGAAAAAATATGATCCACAAGCAAGCTACCTTGGCAGAATTCCATAAACTAGTATCTCATCGTTTCATAGTCTTGCAAACCAAGAAGTAACCTTTATGTTTGTAGGCCTCAAAATTACAATAAAACACAGTCATAAACTGGTCCTGTGTGTTAATTTCCAATTTTTCGGTTAACCACATGCATTATCTTCTTTTTGTTTACATTCACCATCTACCACCAATCAAATGCATGCACATCAAGATGTGAGCTGGAAAATTAGAATTTCAAAGTCCTCCATACTAATCAACTGGAAGAAACAAAATAGTCTCCAACTTCAAGCCCTAGGTTCAGTCTCTTCATTTATCCAATCAAATTTAGGAATGTAAATTTTCTAAGAAACCTTTGATTTGAACAATTTATTTGATTAAACTATCTTCCAGAAAAACAATTTAAAAAAAATGATTTCAATTGTCATTTAGCTTCTCTCCTAAGATCTAACGGTCAACCATACTCTTCCTCTTCATATTTCTTTATTAGAAAGACACACAGATAATAGAGGGAGACGGTGAAAGTTTTAAATTGGGTCATACCAGAAGTAGACCAACACCTAGCCAACTACAACAATTGTTAATGCAAATATTTCTTCTTCGGAGGGTCTTCTGAGACTTATTAATTAATGTGGATCTTCTGCATAATTTATACATGCATCCTCATCGTCTGAAAACACTTGTTGATAATGTATTCCTTGATATTTTTTCCTTCTTACAACATCATACTCTACATTCATAAGAATCCTCATCTTCTAAAGAAGAATTTATGGTTAACGTATTAATGTCTTCCTCTTGATTAGAACATTTTTCATTCCATTCTATACAAGGGATAATTACAACATTAGAATATTATTGCTAAGGTTCAAACAATTGGTGTATTCATATTTGAATTAAGTTCTCTTTTGTAGTTGTTTCCTCTATTTTAAGTAGATTATAGTCCACATATTATTTAAGTTAGACATTTCCCCCTATCTCAGGGTGCTAATAAAAGTGAGCTAGCATAAAGAAGCTTTTCTCTTCAGAAGGTAGTTGTTACATGTCTGAAAGTGACCTCTAAATCAGGCACAAACACAACATAGTCCTTGCTCAATCATCGAATTTGTAAAGATGAACATGAATTTTCCATTTCACAAATTTGATTGAATCGACCTGTTGCCTCCTATTTAGTTGGGGTGTCAAATTTACTCTCAGAACGAGAGCCAACAACCATGACCATTACTAAAAAGGAGGATTTTAAAGCATGATAAAAACTGAAATTGAAACTACTCTATATGAGAAATGTCATTACAATTAAAGAATTGAAATGCATATTTTAATCTAGAAAGCTTGAAAAGATGATAGAACTAAGCTATTTAGATATGAAAGAAAACTACACTAAAATGCAAGATGCCATTAATCTAGATGAAACT
>MU223385.1:1591529-1605285 GCA_018584345.1 Thuja plicata
AAATGAGGTCCATAATATAGAACAACCTGAGAAGAGGATGAAGAGTTTCTTGAAAAGAAACGGCTGACTCTTCATCTCCATGGAGGAAGGTGAGACAATTTTGAAGGAATTATTCAATTAAAAGAATAAATTATTGCCACATGAGTGGCTTTTCACATGGAATTATGGGATTCCTTTTGAGGATAATTCACTCAAATAAGCAAATAATTTTTTTAATTCCTTTTGATGTGTATTTAGCTAAAGGGGGTGGAATTAATTTAATTTAAAAGCACTTAGGACTTTAGAATTAAATAAATTAATCATAGGGATTTTTAGCTAATAAATATTGAAATTTTTTTGAATAAAATATGGTGTAATATTTATGCAAATTCAGGTTTTCTGCATTTGAGACTAAGTCAATTAAAGTCAATTTGGAAGAGAAAATTTGCCTAGTACAATAGGACTTCGATGATGAGAAAATGTACCAAAATTGATTAGAATTGTCAGGTGCCAATTTTGGGGTGTTAAATTTTGCCCCTCTTTGAATTGATGTACGAACAGCGCATTGATTCAAAGAATAGTCTGATGTGGCAGATGAAGATTTCAGGAGTCTAGGTTAGGTTGCCAAGACACCGATCCAAATACCAATTGAGAAAAAATTGAAATCGGGGTTAGATTTCCCCAATGTCCGTTGATAGCTGATGAAGATTTAGGACTATCTCCAGAATCAGGGTTAGATTGCCCCGATACGAAGATTATCCCTCCGAGATCCAAGTTAGGTTGTCTAGATAACGGTCTAAAGAACTTTTGAGAGCCATCTTCAAAATGAAGCACGAATTTTAGGAATTAGGGTTAGATTTCCCCAATACCCAATGAGATTACAAGAATCATCTCCAGAATGAAGCTTGCTCCTTGAGGATCCGAGTTAGATTGCTCATATACCTAGAAAGATAGATGACAAGATGGCAAGATGTGAGGCATCAAGATGCCCCTAGAGATTCAAGATCATGGAATATCCAATTTTTACCATAAGGTACAAAAATTTGAATATGCCCCAAGTGATGAGATGCCCCTAGCAATGGGGACTTTTGATTCAAATCAGACTGATTCGAGAATGATGCAAAAAAGTTCAATGATGCAATCATCCTACCCCCTCAGGAGCGAAATCAAAAGATGACACGTCATAATGATGATTGAGAGAGAGAAATCGCAGATAGAAGCAAGATCAAAGATCCAGAGATATCAGAGATAGATCAAGAGAAGGAAGAATCAATTTAGAGCGATCAAGAGGTCCTGTTGACTAGGTTTGACCATAGTTGACCAAGTTTGACCAGAATTGACTAAAGTGGACTTTGATGAAAACATTGTAGAAGCCAAGAAAATGATGACAAGAGATGATTCTGACAAGAAAGTGACATCAGAAAATCAACTACACAAGCGTCGGAGCATGTCGGTCCCAAAATTTTAAAATGTGATTTTGAGCTGCTTCGGAGTGTCAAATTTTGATTTTGATTACGAAAATGGATTCAGAACAATTGATTTAGCCAAGGGTGCATTTTTTGTGGAAAACAGAGCACTTTTGAAAATTAGGTCAAAAGCTATATAAGGCCCAAAGGGATCATTTTCAAATCATTATTCACATTTGACTTTAGAGATGGCGAGGGCTCCCGCTGATATTGATAGCATCCCTGTGCATACATATCAATTCAAGCACTCCCGACGACACAACCGGCCATCGGAGTATGACGCACCTATAAGTAATCAAAAAACCATCCTGCATTTTAAATTTTTATCACATTTTAGGTCATTTTAGCACATTTTTAAAGCTTTTTAGGTCTATCGTGTTAAGTCTCGCATGAGGAAATAGTTTCCTCACGCCGGCCTAGGTCACCCTTCGTGCGAGGATTCAGTTTCCTCACGTGGATCGGGGCTTCCTTGCATGGGGCCCCTTTGCAAGCTCGCGCGAGGTGCACGTCAATGCCATGCAAGATTTCATTGCATGCGATGGAATCTCGCGCAAGAAGAGATCTTGTCTCGCATGGGGCAGAAAGCTCATGTGGGAAAAGAGTTTCCTCGCATGGGAATCCTTCTGAGTCTAGAAAGTTGTCATTTTTTATGTCACAGAGTCAGCCAGTTACAATGCCTCAAAACTGTGTTTAGGATAGATACATACCTGCATTTGTTGTCATCGCTTTGAAAAATCATCATGTTGAGGTACTGATCCAATTTTGTCACTTTCTTTGCAGGTTGACTTCCTTGATATTGTGTTCTTGTCGCACCATCTTGTCATGGGTGAGCTGCTGCAGAGACTGTCGGATGCTGATGGTGCCCATCTCAACGGGCTAGGATTGTCATATCTTCGTGATGCACCCGATATTTGGGTAAATCATGGTCTATTGGGTGCACTGGTCGACCGTTTCCATTCAGAGATGAACACATTCCACTTGTCACAGGGGGAGATGATAGTCACTCCTGAGGATATCTACAGGATCCTGAGAGTACCATTCCATGGGGCTCGCATGGAGTATGGCACTCAGCTGAGGACAGGTACACTAGCACTAAGAGTGATCTTCGATGATGATCTGGTGATGGGTTGAGCCATCTCTTGGGAGGATTTGACGAGTAGGTACGGTGTAGATCACCCATTGGCGGTTGTCTTGGCACTTTTCTTGAGTTTTCACCTGGTTCTAGATCGAGGTAAGCACGGATTAGGGTGCGGCTGGGGACGCATGTTGCAGAGGATGTTAGCTACACTAGTAGTGAGATTCAGATGGGGTGAGTGTATGCTTTCTCAGATGTATCATGAGATGCATGAGATCGTGTATCAGGGTGCACGGATGATGGCGGCAGGAGTCATTGTTCTTCAGATTTGGGCCTGGGAGCACCTTCCCATATATCGACTGATATTCCATGATACTCGACAGCCCTTAGAGTCATATATATACAGGTATGCAGGTCCTATGACCCAGCCAGCGCTACGTAACACAAAGCAGTGGCAAGCCTAGATAGACAATATGGCAGAAGTTATATGGCGGCCATTGAGATGTGGGATGACACATGACACAAGCTACCGTATATGTTCTGTTCACATCCTTTGATCAGGCGCACCATCAGCATTATTGAGCGCTTCCTATTGACATGAGTCTTGGGACAGTTTGGGAGACCTCAGGACATCTCACAGGAGTATTATACATACGCCTGATTCGTCGATGAGATGAAGAAGGGTTGGCAGAGACAGTTAGACCAAGGCAGGAGTATGATAGATGCACGAGTACCACCAGCTAGGTGGGATTACATGGCAGGGGTGATGAATGCAAGGATGACACCTACATACAAGGATCACATCTTAGCCCATCCATTCCCTAGATACACAGATCCTATTGGCCTAGGCCCACAGGTACAGTAGGTGGTGTAACCATTGCCACAGCAACAAGTGCCGTAGCCGCCACCAAAGCAAGCACAACAACCACCACAACCACCTCCATAATAGGAGAGGGTATTACGGCCGAGGACCTCGCAGATTCCTATCCCCACTAGACCTAAGGGGTTAGATGCAGGTGCAGGAAGCAATGGCAGTCAGGAGAGATCTATTGAGCAGGGGGAGGACACTGTCATGGCTGATACTGTTATGGCTGACCCACAGGCAGGCAGACAGGTAGCCCAGTTACAGGAGGCTCTCAAAAGGAGCTGAGAGAGTGTGAGGCAGACACAGAGGGAGCGAGACGACTTCTGCACATAGGTGATTGTTCAGGAGACTCGAGTGGCCGAGAGAGACCGAGAGATCTGGGGTTTGCAGGAGGCAGTGGCTAGAGCTCAGATAGAGGCTAGATATGAGGTTTCTCAGTCAGCCTATTACTATGCCACATACACTATTGTAGTTCCAAAGGCAACGGACCAGGTTCCACCATTTTTAGAGTATGTTGGGGCACGGGCCGCTCCACAGGGACCACCTCCTCAGTAGCAGGGCATGCCACCTCCTCCACCTCCACCGGGTGGTTAGATGAGACACTTGATATACATATTGTACCACCATTTTGACATATTGTGCTCAAGTAGCACCATTGTACATTTGACAGATCGATATATATATATGAGCTTGATTTTGGCATCATTGTACTTGTTTATATATTGCTTTAGATTTGCATGTCTTATGAGATGTTTCCTATATGATTAGATGTATGGATTAGAAATGTATGCCATGGATGAATATGAAAATGCTTATGCACATGTTTTATGGATAAATGTTATGAATGTAATGCAATGATAGATGTTAGATGGATAGATGCTATATATGATTTGACTTATGCTTATAATGGATGCACATGCTTATGGATATGTAAATGCAAATGAATGTATGGAAATGCAATGATACTAATCATCTCATGCAGGATATTGCAATATACGACAGGTACTAACCAAAAGAATATGAATGAAGATCGAGAGCAAGTACCGGACACTTGTGCAGTCAAGAGGAATCCAGGAAAAAAGATGAGGACCTTCGAAGAATGAGAAGACCATGAAGAGAGCACCAAAACTGTCACGATGCAAGCCTAAAATGCGAATGCAAGCCTAAGCTAAATGCAACCCTAGGACTTGGTTGTAGGACTCATCGCGTAATTATCATCATCAAGTACTTTTGGAACATTGGAGTCAATACAATCCTTATTGGTGCCAAGGAAACCATAAGAATATGAATATGAATTTCATCGGATAAAATGTAGGAAATGAATGTAAGCGTTAGGGTACAAAAGACAAGATGACTTGAACATTATTTCCAATTTGATATAATAAGAGTACACAAGTAAACAAACAGAGCAATAACAGTCAAGGAGATAGTTTCAACCTCCCCTTGGCATACAAATAAAAAAGATCGAGGGATGTGAGGCTTTTCCACCTTAATGCAGAAGATCTTATCACATACACCATGTTATTTGACGTTGTCAGATCATTGAAACCACACCCACAAGCAGTAGACAAATAAAATATCAATGAAATTTATGAGAACAAACAGCATACAAAGAAAGATTCAATCATAGCTCAGCATGTTTCAAAGTTTACGAATGTGTATGTGTTTAGGATGTTAAAAAACACTGTTGTGCTTGTGAGTGTAATGTGTTTGACTACTATCGAGAAAGGTTTACATTGTGATATCCAATGTGTGTTGAAAAACATAGATGTGTTCAAAGAGAGTGTTGAAAAACACTGTTTGATTGGGGTGTTTAAGAAACACCGGCTTGTGCCAGTAGAAAGTTGTCCTTTAGGACTGACAAGATTACTAACTCGAGTGTAAACCGAAGATGCGATCAAAATAGGGAGCCATGCCCCCAAGTACTAAAGGGATTGATGTCAAATACACAGATTAGCGATTTGATGTGAGAAATCTTAGTAGTACAGCGACAGTAGGCAAACGCAGTGAGAATCACTGGTGACTAGCGCAAGAAATATTCTGAAGCATAAAGATCAATGTGAGATCTAGGCATCAGCAGGAAGAGTCAGTGAGAACCACTAGTGATTGATGCGAAGACGAGAGAAACTCCAAAAGATAGGACAATGCCCCCGAGTGTGACCAATTTCAATCCATGTGAGGTCGAGCAAAATCTAGAAGATGACTGAGAGTGAATGCATGAGCGAGCAAACTAAAGCAGGAAAGCAAACTGCAAGAAAGCCAAGAGATGTCGCGACCGATAGAGCATTGTGGAACAAGAGGCGCTTGTTTACCAGGTTTTCACCATCTTGGCAGAAATTCTATTTTTGCTACCATGACGCATGTTTACCAGGTTTTCATCAATGGCACATTTTTCTCTTTTTTCTCTTTTTTTCTTTTTTTTTGAATTTCTCATTTTTCAATTTTTTTGTATTTTTTTATTTTTTGGGTATTATCAAGGCGCCTGTTTACCGGGTTTTCACCAGGATAATAGATACATCAAAGTTCCTGTTTGCCAGGTTTTCACTAAGATGATCATTTTTTTAGGACATTTTGCAGTTTTTAGGATTTTCTCAGAATAGAGTATGTACATGAGCATTCAGAAGACATCTCAATTGTAGAACTTCTTCAGATGAAGAGCGTTGATAGGCTCTTTGAGTTGTTCACCCTCTGTAGTAGAGAGTTGGTAAGCGCCAGACCCAAATACTACAGTGATAACATATGGACCAAGCCAGTTTGGTTCAAATTTTCCTTTCTCAACCCGCTACTGTTGATTCTTGGGGTTCTCTCTCAGGACGAGATCACCCATTTGGAATTCCCTTAGTCTGACCTTCTTGTTGTAGCTTTTAGATATCCTCTTCTGATATGCTCAGAGATGATCGAACGCCACTTTTTGACATTCATCTAGTAGTTCAAGCTCTTGAAGCTGAGCTATTCTGATATCATCATCAGTAATGAGGCCCTTCAGAGAGACTCGCAAGGTAGGAATCTCAACCTCAATAGGAAGCACTGCATCTACACCATAAACTAGAGAAAAGGGTGTGGCCCATGTTGGTGTCTGTATACTGGTGTGGTAAGCCCATAAATCCGAGTTAATTTGGAGATGACAGTCTCATCCATATTTGTGTACTGTGTGGTGTAAGATCTTGAGAATAGTCTTATTTAAAGCTTCCACCCATCCATTACCCTAGGGATAATAGATTAAAGACCAGTGTTGAATAATTCTAAACCTAGTGCATAATTATTTTAGATCCTTGTTCTTGAATTGTCCCTCATGTCTAGAAAGGTGTAGGACATTGCAGATGGATTAGAAAGCTGATGTATGAGACAAATAGCCAATGATGGATGAAGAGGGTGAATGAAACCTTCAAGGACACTCTCTGCAAGACTACCCAAGCTAGGGAAATAATAATATAGCAATTTAGGCTCATGGAGTGATGTTGTATAGCATTTAGGGTAATGACTTGATGTCATGAAAAGTATGTGGTCCAAAAGAGTGGACATGTCAAGAGACTTTGAAGAACTTGTTTTTCAATTTTGATCAAGACCAACGGGTCAATTAGATAGGATAGAGCTATGATCAGGATAAATTTTGATGGAGGTATAAGTGTATGTTTGGGATTATGATAGGAATGCACAGAGATAGGAAGAATAGGCTTGGGATAAGCAATATCATGATAGGATAGCATGCATGAGAGAAAGTAAATAGACTGATGGAAGGGATCATGAATGTCAGGATACATGATGCTCATGGATAGGCTCAACCTTGTCAAGATCAGCAGAAGGAACATGGATGTTCACAAGCTAGCTGCATGTAAGATATGATAGGAGAAGATGACATGGAAGGAACTTGCCCCCAAGTGAAGAGTGCAAGTAGGAGGAATTATGTATGATGCCTGTTTGCTAGGTTTTCATCATGGTACTTATCCAAGGTGCCACAAGAAGTGGTTTTCACCATAGGATGGATTGATTTATCTTTACTTTTTCTACCAAGATGCTTGTTTACCAAGTTTTCACCAAGGCACTTTTTCTTTTTTCTTTTTTCTTTTTTTTTTCCTTTTTTTGTATTTTTAAATTTATGTAGGAACTTCAAGCTTCTTTCTCTTTAGATAGTGCTCCTTCGAAGGATATGCTATGAGGGGCCAAGGCCACTGAAAGTATGCTCAAAGATGTTGATAGGAAGATAAGAAGGGTATGAAATGTAGGCTGAGGGAGATAGTAGCCAAAGATTTATGCGACAGATTGGATGTAGGGACCCAATATGGAAGGGTAGTAGGTAGATGTAGGATGTTGGGAGTTCTGTATATGAATAGATGGAAATGTTGGCAAGATCAACATCGACACACATCTTGAAGGACAGTGGAATGATAGAGGAAAAGTGGGTGAAATAGATTGAGGCTTTGATGTAGGAAGGGATATGGATATTGGTATACAAGGTCCCAAGATGGATGAAGATGTATTCAAGGTCATGGATTTTGGGACATGAGGGCCCAAAATTGGTTTAGGAGATGGAAAATGTTTGAAAGGAGACGGAGTGGAAGCCTTAGGAAGCTTGGATGTCAATTCTTTCTTTTCTTTTGCGCTTAAGCCTTTTAAGAGTGACTTGGGAATCCACACAACTTTTGATTTTCTTTTTCTTTTGGATGATTTAGAATGTGATTCTTCAATAATCGATTTAGGGACCCATATTTTCTTCGATATTATTCTTTGCTCAGTGGACCTTTGCGGTCTCTTGAATAGTTTTTTTTTTCTTGTTGTCACATGTCGATTAGATGGGACATAGTGATCTTCATATGTATGTGGATTCTTGAATTTCTGATTTCTTTGTTTGACATCCAAATTGCTTCCAAAAGACTTGGAAAATGTGGATGAATAGGGTTGATATGACTGGTTCATATGGATTGGTTGATAGGGAGAGTTCAAGGATGTATGTCTTTGTTCATCTTGATAGGGGATAGGGTAAGTGGATGAAAAGCTAGTATTGATAGGCATGGTAGATGGGGGGACATAAGGACCCAATATAGATGGAAGGTTTGACGGTCTCAACTTTGGGATGTAGGGACCAAGGATGGATTTGGAAGTTGGAGAAGACTGATGCTTACGTTTAAATCAAGGGATATAAAGTGTGGAGGGGATATCAACATCTTTAGAGTGAGTTGCATGACCAAGGATATTCTCTTTTGAATTCACCTTTATATCAATAGGTGCATGAGTAGCTTTGATAGGATCGATTTTGATAGGAGCAGCTGAAGCTTCAGGGGATTTATTTTTCTGCAAGAGATTTTTAGGAACGATATTTTCTTGAGGTGGATATGGAGGAGCATGACAAGGAGATGAAGGGATGCTCTGATCTTGACAAGGATCTTTAGATGGTGTACAAAGGGTACCTTTCTCTTGATTTTCAATAGGTTCATTAGAGATGGTGGAAAGGATATCTTGATCTTGCTTGGGAGATGGACGATTATCTTCTTGGAAGAAATGGAATGGGATGGAAGGATCATCATGTGACTCTTGAGGTATGTGACTTTGGTCAACTATTGGATAAAGATGGATGGTGTCTTGATCTTGATAATCACTAATATATGTTTCTTCACATTGTGGATTCTCTTCTTGACATGGAGCCATTTCTAAGGATGAGGTAGGAGTTTTGATCTGCATATGGGATTCTTGACACACTTATGGATAGTCATTTGGAATAGGAATGATAAGCATTGAAGCACATGGAAGCTTGGGGTCTATGATCTTTGAAGCCTGAGAAGGACTTGCAGTCACATGCGGATTAGCTTGGATCTCTGTTAGAGGTAGTCCTTGAGGGTAGACATAGTCATCATTAGGTTCAATCCTTGATAGAGATGGGGAAGCTTTAGGAGATGGAGGAATGGTGGAAGAAGTAGATGTGGTATGGGAACCATTGCTAGACATGGATTCCTGATATTGATCCTGCTTGAGATTAGTATCTTCACTAGATAATTCGTTAGCATTTTCCACTTTGATTATGACATCATCTATGAGATCTTGGATTTTATGTTTCAACTCCGTGCAATATGAATTTTTATGCTTGTCATGTCGATGATATGCACAATAGTTACTAAAGAAGTTGGATCCACATGATGTGGTTGGAGGCAATGTGATGAGATTATGCTCAAGAAGTTTCTCCAATGCTGATTGATAAGATTGTCCCAAAGGAGTAAAGATTCTCTCTAAAGGATAAATAGATGCTTCTTGACATGCAATATCCTTCTGTTGCATATAGAAAAGACTTTCATCTGATTCTGTCATAGTTTCCTCTACATGCTCTTGATCAAAGATATAATGGTCATAAAATTGGTCTTGATCAAAGTTGGGATTCTCATAAAATTGTTCTTGATCAAAGTTGGGATTCTCATAAAATTGTTCTTGATCAAAGATGGGATTGTCATACCAAGATTTATCCATGTTGGCAGAAATTTTGGAGATATAAGAATCATGATCAAGTAACAAAGGACAGGTTGATCTTAATAAGGATTCATTAGACAAAGTATCCTTTTCCCCCTTTAATCGTTGGAGTTAAGATTCCAAAGTTTGAAGTTGTTTTAATAAAGTTTCCCTAAGAATCTCTTCTTTGCTTTTAGACATTGTAAGATTGTATTGATGTGCTTTCTTAGAAGATTGAAGAGAAGGTATGATAAATCAATTGATTGACTAACAGGTGCTGAAGTGATATCTTAAGTTCTGATTAAGTCCAAGACCAAAGGACAAAGGAGATAATGTCCAACTGAGACAGAGGTAGCAATGACTCTGATCTTGAGTCAAGGTTGATGAACCTGCTTTCACAACTCAAGATAAGGACAGTGCAGACAAAGATGATAAGATAACAAAGGACTCAATCAATTGGACAAGTGTAACAACATCAGATTTCAAGATAGTGATAGGTTGGACTAACAATAGATTGTAGTTGCATGTGAACTAGCAGAAGTGTTATGATAGCACAAATTTCAGAATAGACTAAATGTAGTAGGATAGACCGGTGAAAGACCAAGTTTTGACAAGTTTTGAAACAAATTGGACAGATTTTTTACAGATCATTGAAGTTTCCGACAAGACAAGATAGGAAAATATCTAAAGTTTACAGTTTTCCAGATCATTTGATTATTGTTGGTTTTTCAGTAAACACTCAAGCAAAACACATCATGGAGATTGTTTGTAGTACCAGAATAGACACATCACAATCCTAGGATAGCTAGGGCAGTATCTGTTGAATCCCCACTTGAACCAAAGTTCAACTAGGCTTACTCATAGTGGACAACTTAGAAGCTTGGAGGCACGAGCTCCTCCTTACATGTGCACTCACTTCTCAGGCATACCAAGCTTCGAACCCCAAAGGAATTTCTTCCCAAAGGGTCGTTGTCTCTACTAAGAGCCGTAAAAGTGTGGGGCATCTTAGTCGGTCTCTGACCTTCCACACCAATAGATAGAGGGTTTTTGGATACTATAACAACAGTTTGTAGTAAGGACATCCATTCAGGTGGTTGTGATCAAGTCATTTTCCCAATAAATGGGGCTCTCCCAATCCTTTCAAAGCAAGGCTTTCACCTTAACAATGTCGGGACTTTAACACACCACTAGGGTATTATAGGAGATTTTGGTTGCCACAATGAATTCACACTTGTCCATCATGAGACTAATCACAATGGAATTTTTTATATACCAGTTAGGAAGGGCTTGGCTTTAGCCTGTTACCGGTTGGGCATCCACTCTCACTGGCTCTACTAAAGCTCTTCGGAGGTAGCCACACTAGAAGGATCATATGAATTTCTATTACACCCAAGATCCATAAAGGCGAGGGGAGAGGGTACGTTCATATAGTTCTTGGAATTACAATCTAGAAAACACTTCAATCACGCGAGACAATGATTCATTTTAAGCACCAACCGAAGTGTGTTCTAACTACTAAAAACAGACATGAGAGTTTTGTGAAAATATGCAAGGTCTTCGACAAGCATCCTGCAGTAAATACATTAGTAGTTTGTAATTTCTTTCTTCATTTCAGCATCCTGCAGCCCACTGTTATGCTATCAGAGAAATCAAAGAGATAAAATAGTAGCATGTGAAAATAATCAAGAAAATAGAAATAGTAATTGTAGAAACTGTGAAACTTCCAAATATTGTCACCAAGTCTCGCGCGAGGAAGTACAAGGCTTCACGCGCGGAAGTACAAAGCTTCGCACGAGGCAGTATAAGGTCTCGCGCGAGAAAGTACAAGGTGCCACATGAGGAAATGCAACAGTTGGCATGAGAAAGTGCTTTCTCACGCAAGAGATTGCTAATGAAAGCAAAACTTCACACGGATATGTGGGAAATTTCGTGCAAAATTTCCCTGCAGAGCCATACGACAAACTTTTTGATGTCACAGATTCAATTTTTGGGTGAGAATAGGCGTATTTGTAGTCATTTTAAACTGAAATGAAATTCTGGATGCAATGGTGGAGTTAGATTTGACTCAAAGTGAATGTAAAAAATGACATAAAATAGAATTGACAGTAAATATATAATATGAGGCCAGGAATTGAATATCCTACCTCACAGTGGGCACCAAAATGTTACGTGTTTGAAAGTGACCTCTAAATCAGGCACAAACACAACATAGTCCTTGCTCAATCATCAAATTTGCATAGATGAACATGAATTGTCCATTTCACAAATTTGATTGAATCGACCTGTTGCCTCCTATTTAGTTGGGGTGTCGAATTTACTCTCAGAATGAGAGCCAACAACCATGACCATTGCTAAAATGGAGGATTTTAAAGCATGATAAAAACTAAAATTGAAAGTACTCTATATGATAAATTCCATTACAATTAAAGAATTGAAATGCATATTTTAATCTAGAAAGCTTGAAAAGATGATAGAACTAAGCTTATTAAGATATGAAAGCAAACTACACTAAAATGCAAGATGCCATTAATCTAGATGAAACTAAGCTAATTATGCAATAAAGCTTGAAAAGTGAGAAAATGAAGACAAAAATTAACTATAGTTTAGATGCTCTCAAATTGATTCCCCAAATGAAGAAAATGAGGTCCATAATATAGAACAACCTGAGAAGAGGATGAAGAATTTCTTGAAAAGAAACGGCTGACTCTTCATCTCCATGGAGGAAGGTGAGACAATTTTGAAGGAATTATTCAATTAAAAGAATGAATTATTGCCACATGAGTGGCTTTTCACATGGAATTATGAGATTCCTTTTGAGGATAATTCACTCAAATAAGCAAATAATTCTTTTAATTCCTTTTGATGTGTATTTAGGCTAAGCGGGTGGGATTAATTTAATTTAAAAGCACTTAGGACTCTAGAATTAAATTAATTAATCATAGGGATTTTTAGCTAATAAATCTTGAAAAATTTAGGAATTAAATATGGTGTAAGATTTATGCAAATTCAGGTTTTCTGCATTTGAGACTAAGTCAATTAAAGTCAATTTGGAAGAGAAAATTTGCCTAGTACAATAGGACTTCGATGATGAGAAAATGCACCAAAATTGATTAGAATTGTAAGGTGCCAATTTTGGGGTGTTACAGTAGCAAATCCCTTGCTCTACAAAGACAAAGTGGTATAGTTTTCCTAGCAACTCAAAATGAGCTATGATGGTCATGCAAATTTGGAAGCAGTCCATGAAGACAGTTATGATAGTCAAAGTGTAAAGACAGTGCTTATAGTTGCAGACCAGTCCAACGACATCAAAACTCCAAGAAAAATTATATTCATAATGTCTTTCATAGGCAGCAAGGTATAAGGCAATGCTTGGAAAACTAGGATGCATGGTGAGAGTGGTTGTTATGGCTGTAGAGAATTGGTGTTATGTTGAGTCACATTTGATGCTAACTGAAGTAATTAACTTTGTAAAGCTTCATTCTCTTGAAGATGACCACAATAGATTCTAGAATGGACAATGCAGTCAAAGCACAACATGATGAATATAAGGTAATGCAAGATCAAATGCACACAGGGAAGCACTATTTAAGATACATGACTGACACATGAATAGCTTTAGTTATTTATGGACCAACTTTATCATTGATCGTGTGTCCAAAACAATAGAACAGGTCTTGAAAGCAATTTGGTGCAGCACCTTATTAGCAAATAGATTTCATTTCATATCTTTCTCTACCTTTTTTCCTATCATGGAGCAGTAGCATAGGTTAGATTAGGTGAGTACTAAGGGAACCAGCCTTCTATGAAAGTCAACCTCTAACTATCAAATTCTACAATTTGATAGGTCCTACCACGTTTCACTAGATAGCTGAATTGAATTCCGAACAAAATGCATATCTAATTGATAACACATATATTATAAATTTTCTAACATTATTT
>MU223385.1:1613864-1634502 GCA_018584345.1 Thuja plicata
TCATCATACCAAAAAAGGACCATATTCATGCTACAATGTAGACTCCATAATGGATTTCAACTTTTAGAAGAAAGTACTAAAGTCTCTTAGGCAGATTGTAAGTTTTTTTCAAGAGTTTGGTAGCCTTGTCATCATTACAATAACACAAAACTCATAACAGTGAATTTGGTTATGTTGGATTCCATGCACCTAATGTTGGAGGAATTGGTAGCTTTCCATAACAATTCTCATGAAACTTTGACCCGGTTCAGCATCTGGTAAGTGCAGGCAAAAGGGGAAGATAATTGTTTCTTGTTCCTGTAAAGATAAGGTGCATGGAAATATCTAAATCATCAATGAACACTTCCCACATCTTTGCACCATCTTTATACATAGGAAACATTTTGATCTACCATGTGACACTATTGACATCTTGAAAGCTAAATGGTTTTTTCACTGCTCACTGAGTTTGTGGCCACCCTCTTCACCATGACAATACAATGACCTTCATTGCCATGATTGCCTATCTTGCTACTCAAAATGGTGACACTGTCTAGTTTACTATGTAATTAATGACTACTATATGATGACCGGTCTCTCTATGATGGTAGGTGTCATTTGAAATAGTGAGAGAAACTTTGAAACAAAGTAAAAAATGACGGGACAATTCATGTTCTTCTTGCATTAAACATCCATATTTTCTCCACATGAAAACATCTATCTCTTGATAGCCTCATTATCCTCAAACTATTTATATCCATTTCCTACCACTCATTGACTTATTTTTCCAAGATCTCTGGCTTCTTCACTTCATTCACTTCTTGTGCATTGGAGTTGATTGTTACTAGGCATCACATCTTTGTGATCTCCATGTCATTTCTTACTTCAAAGCTATTTTATCCCCATAATGACTGTTTTCACTAGGACTTCACTTGGAGTCTAGTGCCATCATTTTTCTCCCTTCATAGCAGTCTTTCACTATTATATGCATCCACATTTGATGCTGCTATTACATCTTTCCTGGCACTTTTGTATATTACTACTTAATCTCACAGTCTTTTCAAGTTCTACATGATCTTAGTGTCTTTGTTTGTTTACTGTACTCTTGTGATGGTTCGATTCTCTTTTATCATTAGTCACCACTGTTTAATGATGGTGGATTTTTTATTTATATCAGATCATTTTTCCCTTTAACAAACATCTTCATTTTTAGGTCTTTTGTTGTTGGCATTGAAAGGAGCCTCAGGTAAATAAAGATCACCATCATTATACATTGTTTCTTGAGCATTGTTCACTACCTTCACATCTTTTGTTGACTTTTCAAAGTGATATGTATCTCTCTCCAAACAGTCTATATCGTTCCATATCTGCATTTTTTTAAGGAAGCTTTTCTATCATACCAAACTCAATGAGAAAATTCTGAAACCAAATAGCCTCAATTTTGGTACTCGAATTCAATAGAAGATGGACCAATAAAAAATTTCTTGTTAGAGAGAAAGAAGCAATTTATTATTGGTCCATCTTCTATTGAAGCCGAGTACCAAAACTGAGGCTATTTGGTTTCAAAATTTGTTTTTTTTTTAAATCCAGTATTGGTCAAAATTTTGACATACCTTGGTCGAAACATTTCGACCAATCTGTGTCGAAAGTTTGCATCGTGGGTTTGGCATCCTGGTCGGATGGGCCAAACATTTTGACCACATTTGGTCAAAATGTTATGACAAATAATATAGATGTTTGTAGATGATAATTTCGACCAAGTTTGCGTAGAAATTTTGGCATTAACAGAAATGTGTCGATCGTTCGACGACAAAAATACCGACAAAGAAATTTGTGGGTCTTTTGACTAAACTGGGTAGATAATTCAACCAATTTTCATCGAAAATAGGGCCCAATTCTACTAGTGACCCCCAATATTATTATTTCCTCTCAATGTCTTATCTTACTCTTGATGTCCCTTGCCCAATTATAGGTGTCAGCATAGGAAGATGGATGTGTCACTTTCATTTTTTTGTGCAATGAGGGAATCAACCCCTCAATGAACCACCTCTTCTTCAACCCATCTATTAGTTTATTTTCCAACTTGGCAAGAAATTCATTGATCATACAATTGTAAGTACATATATTCTTACTCTTCCTTTCTTTGTGTGATAATTTTTTGTGATAATTTCATTGTCATCTTTCAACAACTTGATTTCTTCCTGAAATTCCATTTTGAGTTTGGCCCATTTCGAATTTCTCTCATCTAGTAGGTTTGTATGCAAATTGATTGAAATTTATCATAGTGGGGAGGGTAATTCTATCAACTAGTACTCTTCGTCATCTTGTCCACTTGCCTCCCATATGGTTACACAAGTTTTGCAATGGTGTATGGGATCGTCTTATCATTCCCCTATGCATTTGGAGAGTTTTTGCCTCTCCAAGGTATTCACCATTTTTCTCAATAGGTATTGTGTGTATAAGAACATATTGGAGTGTCTTTCTCTTTTTTGTATTATTATTCCTCTCTTGTACTCTTCGCCATATATGAATCCTCTATACGTCCTCCTACATCTTCTACACCTTGGTCACCTCCCTCATTCTACACTCTCTCCTTACCAAAGTCTTTTGGTTTGACCCCCCTATTCTCAATTCTTCTCTAAAGTATAGATTAGTTTAAAATATTTTGGCAACCTTGATCTGGAGGTTTTGTTCTTCCCCTTCATTTGATTGCATTGATGAGCTCATGGGACTGACACTATCTAAATAATTGAACTCCTTATTGGGAGCAGAGTGTACCACTTGGTTACTTGCCTGGTTGGAAAGGTCTTCACATACTTCATTTCCAAGAGTTGTAGGTTTTTAGAAATCTCTTCCAAATCACTCCACATATGCATTCTTTCCCTCTCCTAAATACAACTTTGGCTAATACTACAACTCTCTTTTTTCACTAGACTCTCTGATCTCACTGTAATCTCTGATCTTTCAATGATTTCTCGTAACTGTCATCTCCTCTCACTTCGTTCTCTCAAGTGGAGAAATATCCATAATGCTCCTTCTCCCTCCTCTTGACAATATCTGGTATAATGGCCCTTGTTTGGTGATAGGGGCATTAATTTCTAGGGGTAAGATGTCAGCTAGTATCTCACTTCTCTTCCTCCCTACAGGACCTTTCTTTGTATCATTCTATTAATGTATTCTAACATTGATCTTGTCGCATGTCTTCACACTTTTCTTGCAATTCAATTAGATTTTGTACCAAGAACCTTTGGATACTCCTGATCAGATCATAGACCACGGGTCACGCTGTGAATTTTTTGTGTACCATGCATTTAGGGAACACTCTCTCTTGAGTTTCCCTTTGCACGTACTGATCGTCTCAAACTTCCCATGAGTGTAGCAAGTCCTCTAGCAATCGATCTTTCTATGTTTCTTGAGTGTTGTCCTCGATGTCACTTTCAATTACTAGCACTTTTTGTTTGAATAATTGGCCCATTATTGTGCCATCCACTTGTTGGCCTTGGGTTGGATCTCTAGATTTGAATAGGAAATAAAACCAAAATGTTTACTCTCTATGGTGTGTTCTTTAACTTACAAAGTAAATAGGAATATAGCAATGAACACATTTAATACAACAATTCAAGACAACACATGAATATGGAAGAAAGATATGGCTTTATTATCACATATCATGTGTACAACCATAATGTTTGATTCCCAATACAAGCCTGAAATATACAACACTTGGAAGTTAGTTAGGAGTGTCAATCCCTAGCAACTAACAACTACCCAAGAACTATAATCCCTTACATTCCCATTAACTAAATAAAACATGCTTTACTCTAGTTGGTAAAATGTCATCAACAATGAATTCGAGATGCATGAACATAATTGGGACGCATGTGTTTCCCTAATTTCTAAACTATCTATAAAATGCATAAAAGCTAATGAAAGGAGTTCAAACGAGGCCTACCTCATCCACAGACTCATCCTACTCTACAACAACATGCAACTCCTCAATCCTAGTGGCTGAGAACTCCCATATGTGGGGCATTTTCACTAGTATACTATAGGAAACTCAATACAACATTCAGATAAATAGAGAAAATGGCCTTTCTAGGAGCCCACTTCATGCATATATATCCTAGAATTGACCCAAAATTTTGAAAACAAACATGGTGAATCTGGCTCCATATTCCTCCTTTTTTCCCATCTGCTGGGGGAAAAGAAAGGGGGCATATATTTTCCCTTCATTTTATTTTGCATCCCAACTGATACTAAAACTTCTTAACCATTCTTCTCGTCAAAGTAGATTCTTTCATATTTGTGCTAACATTTTTTATTTTCCAACATTTTTCATGTCAGATGTTTTGGTTTCACATTGAACACTGGGGGCATCATCTGAATTCACCGGTTAGCTTCTACAGTCACAACAATATCATTTTTTGAGGTAATAAATATATTTAATGCACTACATGTACTTAATAAATTTATCTTTTGAGAAAATTTAGTGCACCTTGTGCTTTTATTACACTTGAGCATTAAACTTCGTACATTTATGAAAAAAGTACATGATCAAATATTCATATTTTGACATCATAAACTCCAAGAATAGGGTGTTTATGACTACTGGCTCAAATTTAGATTTGATATGGTTTGACGATAGTACAACATTTAGACATCCACATGACGCATGTTAATCCCTAACGGATTCAAATTTCCAAAAGAGCATATTCGCATATTATCCCACGTTTAACGTGTGTCCCTTCTCTTGGGCACATTCAAAATGGCTACCACTACCCATCTAAAGAAAAAAACCCTCTCTCTCTCTCTCTCTCTCTCTCTCTCTCTCTCTCTCTCTCTCTCTCTCTCTCTCTAAACACTCATTATTGGCTCTCTGACTATCATCGTACTCTCTCAAGTGAAGTCCTGCTAGATTTCTCTCGCAACTTACTCTTCTCACCATCTTTGGAGAGGGGTCTACATTTTGAAACGATATCTCTTCACCCTTATCTAAGCATGCATCTATTGTTTTATCGATTATCTGTTGATATTATCGATTTGTGTCATAATATTTTTGTAATAGGGGCTTTCCTCCCTCAAGAGAGATTCATTTATATTAATTGTCTATATATCATTTATTTGGTGCAATAGGGGCTTTCCTCCCTTAAGAGAGGTTGGATTCTATTTCTTTTCTTGTACAATAGGGGGTTTCCTCCATTAAATGGGGTTTGTCTCTATTATGTTATCATTACCGATATTGTTTCCATCTATCTATCTGGTTGTCTCTAGAGGTGGAAACACAAAAATGGGAGTTTGACTATGGCAAGCCCCTATACATCCCACAACATTTTTCCCTATTTCTATGTATAGGTGATGAACAGGTTCACGGAGAAAAGAGGAGAGGACTAAGGAACAATAAGGAGCATTTTCTATTTTTTTGTCAAAGGGGACTACAACACAACTTGCAAACATCCCCACAACCTACTCGCGTGCAAGGCCGATAGCTCACCGACCTCAAGGTGTGATGTTCATTATTTTTGTTTTGTTTCTATAGTCAAAATATTTTTTTATCTACTGGTAATGCTTAGTTATTTCAACATTTTTTGTTTTTTTCATTAATTTGAGAATCCAATTAATACAATTTATTTCCTTTAAATTTGTTAAATTTCATTATTTAGTTGTATGGATCCCTTAGCTCACCAGAGTGCTAGTTGAAGTGAGGTAGCATCACGAGGGCTTCACTTAGTGAACCTGAATCATAGCATGTGTATTTGTGGCATACTAAAGAATCACACTATTTTTTTAAAATATTGCCCCAAAATCCTTGTTTTGTCACCCCTCCAATACCCTTGACACATGTTTTCCTTTATAAACCCCCACCCCCCACCTCAAAAAAACCCTCCCCCCTATTTAGGAGATGTATTGCCCTTTTTTCCCTTTTTAAACCCCCCAATATGAATGCACATAGTATTGTATTTCCCCTTCAATGAAGACCCCATTGGTAGTATAAGGTACATTTTCTCTTTCGGGTCTCGATATTTTAAAGTAGAAAATCCCCTACTCTACAGACCTTAGATCTGGGTATCACCAAATTAGACTAAGAGAAAAAAGTATCCACAAGAAAAAAAATTTATGTCATTATGGGCACTATGAGTTTTTAGTAAACCCCTTTGGGTTGACCAATACTCTGGCTACTTTCTAATCTTGCATGACTCGCATCTTTAACAAAAAGTTGTGAAAATTCCTGCTATTGATCTTTGATGACATATTCAATGTAAGACCTTGGAGGAACATTTAAAACATTTGGATGAGGTAATAGGTATCATGGAGGCATAGTCATTATATGTCAAGGCTTTAAGATGTAATTTTTCAATGAGAGATATACTCTATTTGGTTCACATCATTAGTGCTTAAGGATTTTACGTGCATCAAGAGAAGATTCAAACAATCATTGAGTGGCCACCTTTAAGGACACACACAAAGTTGCAAGGATTATTTACGTTGTACATAAGTTATGTTAATAGGTTATCATAACTACGAGAACCATTAATAGATCTCACCAAGAAAGGATATTTTAGATTAACAAATGATGCTTAGTAGACTTTACTCAACCCTTCATATTAGAGTGTGATAGTTCAGGTGAGGGGATTGGGAAATGTTAATGTATATTAGGCACTCCATTTCATATGAGATTCATAAGCTTGTGGATACAGAGAAGCTTTTATTCATGCATTTATGAAGTTTAGATATTACTTTATAGGTAACAAATTTGTAGTCTCGATTGACCATATCAACTTGAAATAAATTTTGGAGAATAATGATCTTAATGCAAGGTGGCAAGTGGGTTAGAAAATATAGGCTTATGATATAAACATAGAGTATGTCAAGGAAAAAAAGAATGTTTTTGTTGATGCCCTCTTTAATTCCATTGCTTATTCTTTAGAGAAAGTTTTTGCTGATTGGAAGGCCCTCAAGTAATAAAAAAAACATTTTCAAGAGAAGTGATAGATGGTAAGGTTTAGGATGATAGATATAAGCTGGTAGAAGATGTCATTTACTACAAGGACGAGATATATTTGGTCCTTGAGCCTAAGATTAAGGAAATGATTTTGAGAGCCATCCACGATACACCTATGGCAAGAATTTAGGATACTTCAAAACTTACAATATCTCAGGGAGATGTTCTCTTAGAATGGCTTCAAGGATAACGTCTTGCATTATGTCCAGGAATGCATGAAAGTGGAATTTTTTCCAACTGATCTACCATAGCTATTTACTATTCCAAAGCAAGAGTGGGAAAGTATATCTATGGATTTTATCACTAGTCTATGAGGGTATAGGATCAAGATTGAATCTTCATGTTAGTTGATCAATTGAACAAGTTTTTTCACTTCTTTGTTGTCTTATCAAAGTATAAGACACCACAACTGCTAGAATTTATTTCCATACAAATGTTCATAATCCATGGGTTGCCAAGAAACGTGGTGAGTGATAGGGATATAAAATTTATTAGTGCAATCTAGCATGAGATATTCAAGTTAGTTGGCACTAAATTTACCCCCAGCATGAGTTATCACCCTTAGACAGAGATTGTGAATAAGTGGGTTGAGTTATATTTCTGTGCCTATGTTACAGGTTAGTACAAAGCTTGAATCAAGTGGTTGAATTTAGGAGAGTGTTTCTATAATACCACCTATCATATGTCGATGGAGCTAACTTTGTTCAGAGCTTTGTATGGGTATGATGCTCTATCATTCTTGGATTTGGCTTTTGGTGACAATCGGACACCCAAAGCCAAGGATTAGATTTAGAAGAGTCGGGGAATCCTTGTCCCTTAAGGATAATTTACAAATTCCTCAAAACCAACATTATCCAGATAGACATAGGGTTGAGCCTATCTTTAAGTTAAGAGACTTGGTCTTCTTGCAATTGAAACCATACACATTGCCTTATCTAAAGAAAGATGGTGTTGAGATATTGTAGTTGTATTTCTATTTCCCATATATTATAGTCAGAAGAGTGAGGGAAGTGTCTTCTGAGCTTGATTTATTAAAGAATGCATGATCCACATTGTATTTTTTCTATCATGCCTCAGGAAGGCACTAGGGCAACAAATCACTACTTCAACAATCTAACACCTTTCAATGAGAGCAGACTGATTTTGGTACCTGATGAGATTCTAGATGTCAAGGAAATGATGTTGAGGTGAAAGATGATTAAGGAGTATCCTATCAAATGAAGAGGCTTGTGGATGATACCACTTGTGATGAAGAGTAGATTCTACAACATCCTAATTTGCAATTGCTTGAGGTCGAGCAATTTTGGAAGAGAGGACTATAAGGTCCCCTTCCATAGAGTAAGTGCATGAGGACTTATTAGCCTATTTAATTATCGTAGGATATAATCAGGATAAAGAGAATTAATTAATTTGATTAGTTAATATTATATGTCAAAGTTTATTTTAAGAGTAAATATCATTTAATCAATTTAATAAGTGTATAAATTGACTTTAAAGGTTACTTGAGTAAAAAAATTAATATAGTCATCTTATTTTTCCTTAAGTGTTCTTGAAGCTTCTCTAGTTGATTTTAAAAGAGTAGTGTGACTAATTTGAGATATGCTTGGTTATTTCTTCTATTTGATTTGGAGAGATTCTTGGAGATTGAAACCCTAAGATGAAAACCCTTAGTGATTATTGGTTTTGGTAGTGAGACTATTTTCCCTAACTAGTTGTTGGAGATATCATTCAAGTATTTTGTAGTGCATTTAAAATTTAATCTATCAAATTTATGCAATCTATTTTAGAGACAAATTTGCATGGTTCTGGTTTTATTGCAAAACCTTGAGAAATGAGAAGATGGACACCATGTTTGGTTTTATTTTCCAAGGCCTTCATTTGGTGACTGAAATTATAAAATATTGTTAAACTTGGATGTGAAGCCTAATTCCTCTGTCACGCCATTGTTCTTCCTCTCATTTTGGCATGGTTGTACTTTATGTGGGCAATTGAATTTTTATTAATGATGAAGGTTATTGCTAACCGCTTGCTTCTTTAATCCAGATGTGAGTTTACTTGCCTAGGGTGTGGGTAAATTTACTTGGTATGGCCTCTAATATTTTAGTGTGGGTTCCCTTCATTGGCATGAGACTTCTATCTAGGATGAGTTACGTTCAATTCTAACGTTTAGACAATTAGAAGAATGAAGGAAATAATTGGAGAAGGTAAAAAAACAAGAGAAGAAGGAAAATGGGCTTGGCTGAAAAATGGTAAAGCTCAAATAAGTGATAGACCTTCACACAAGAAATAGGGATGGGAGGCCCAATGGGATTATATTCATATGGTAAGTTGGAATTCATGTAGAGGATTTTCGTGGAGAAGAGGACCGTGGTTGGGGCCCATAGCGTAGGGGAAAGACATTATTATTCTTACAGAAACACACAAGCATGATGGTTGCAAAGTTCCAGATTTTGAAGGTTACAATAAAATCTCTGTATGGAATGAAGGATCACAAATAGGGAAGGGGCATGGAGGAATTGTGGTCTTACTCAAAGAAATATGGGGAGATAACATAAAATTTGAAAAAGAGGACCCCAATAAGCAATGTATATGGCTGAAAATAGCAGACAATGATGTCACAATTTGGCTGGATGCATGTTATTTTTCCCCAAAAAAATTGAAAGTCTAAAAAAAAAAATCTTGATAATGAAGATCCTTATGCAGCGTTAAAAAAAGACATCTATTTTCAGCACTTCAGGAGAGATAGTTTTGGTAGGAGACTTTAATGCAAGGATAGAAAACAATCAGGCTATTCAGTTGGACAGTGAGAGTGGGGAGATGACAATTTGTTATGGTTAGAGGAAAACAAAGACCATGTGTGGGAAAGAGCTTCACAAGACAGATAGGGGACTGTGTCTCATTTTGGGGTAGAACTTTTAGGTGTTTGTAGCTTGTATGGTTTGTTTATTTGTAACGGAATAAAAAGGTGGTCATGTTCAGGAGACATTACTTGTAAAACATATAATGGACAAAGTGTCGTTGACCATGTTTTGTGCTCTCAAGACTCTACTTTGAGACTACTAGATTTTAATATTGGGTCATGTCGTTTTGAGCTGAAATCTAATCACATGCCACTTTTTGTGAAACTTTGTGTTCACAACTGTAATTGTCAGAAAAGAGAGAGTGGTCTCTCACTTAAGAATAGTAAAACACAAGGAAAAATCATTATGAACCAAGAAAATCAAAACTTATTTATTTCTTCCTTGGGTCAACATCTTAAAATGGAAATGATAAATTTCCATGCAAGGAAGTTAGGGAGAAGAAAGATCACATTTGCAGCAGTTTGTTTGTTCCATTAATCCATAAAGCTCTAAAAATATGCAAAAGGTCTAGACCTAAGAAAGGAGATAACAACACTTTCCCATCTAATCCATGGTATGATGAAGATTGCAAGGCTGAAAAAATAGTAGTCAAAGGGAATGAATCAAACAAAGAAAACAAAAGAATTTATGATAAATTGATTAAATTAAAAAAGGAAAGCTATATTATGTCAAGAAGAAAAGAGTTTATTTCTTTGGGTAAACACACTCCCAAAGGATTTTGGAGAGAAGTTCAGCAAAAGAGAAATGAAATGGAAAACAATATAACCGACGCTCAGTAGCTTGACTATGCAAAGTTCCTTTATGAACAAATGCAGGATAAAAGTAATCCCCCCATAATCAACTCTTCAACCAAACTCTTCTTGGTGGAAGATGTCAAACAAGGCATAAAGAGGTCAACAAGTAATAAAGCAAAAGACATTGATGGATTATAGGCTAAACTCCTAAAATGGGGAATGGAGTTGCTTGCTCCTCACATTCAAAGAATTTTTAATAGTCACTCAAAGTGGTTTCCCGAAGGAATGGACTACGAGTGTTGTTATACCTCTACATAAGAGTGGTGATATTAATAATCCCTCTAACTACTGTACTATTATGTTCAATCCACTCCTTGGAAAAAAATTTGGGAGCATGATAGAGCGCAGAATCAGTCATTGGGCAGAAAAGGAAGAAATAAGAGCGAAAGGACATGCTAGTAGATTTTTAAAAAGCCTTTGACACTGTGCCTAAATACAAGCTTTGGAAAAGATTGGAGGAACTTAAGATTCCAAATGAGCTTAGAGGGATAGTGCGTAAACTTTATGAGCAGGTTAGAGCTAAATATAGAACTAAAGAAGGTATGTTGGAATGCTTTGGCAGTGATATTGGGGTAAAACAACGATGTCCCCTCTCGCCCACTCAGCTATTTGGCTTATACATTGATAGACTTGAAGAATGGTTAAACAAATCTACTGGGGAGGGTGTCCAACTTGTGAGGTATGTGGTGAAGTTGCTCCTTTATGCCGATGATCTCATTTTAATTGTAGAAACAACCCACGATTTGAGAGAATACCTGAAAGCTTTAGGAAAAAAATTCAGGAGGTCGGGATGCAGGTGAACGCTAGCAAGACGAAGATCGTGATTTTCTCTCTAAAGAAGAAGAGGCAACAAGTTAACTTTATCTTTGATAGAAATTTGTTAGAGACTATGGAGGAGTACAAGTACTTGGGAATTGACTTCAATAACAGGTTCAATTGGGAGACTTGTAGAACTAATAGAATACAAGGGCGATTTCGGGCTTCTTTCTTGCTACAGAATAGGTGTAGACAAGAAGAGTTATGGGATTGGAAAACAATGAAGAATTTTTAGGGTTGTTGGTTACACCTGTTGTCCTCTATGGTTGCAAGGTTTGAGGGAGAAGCCTATCAAACCACAAATGGAAACAAATTGAAAGAATACAAAAATATCTTATCACTAGTAACCCTAAAGTCAAATCAATGGTTCCCTGTGAGATTCTCTTGGCTAAAGCGGGTATGTTTCTGATGGAAGCTTCAACGGTTATCCATTTGCTAAGCAATCTAAATAAAGTTGAAAATATGGATAAACATCTATGGCCCAGGTTGGTTGTTGGGGAGAGACTAGTTTATAGAAAGAAGATGTGGATGAGACAAAATAAGAAATGCTGGAGTAAATGGGACATTGACTTGCTTGTTTCACTATTTCATTTTGTTATGCTTTCAGTGATTATGTACTTAGACATGCTTTGACCTTTTGAGACTCTTATGTATTTGGGGATCTATGGAATCCTACGTTATATAGTTAGTACCTGATTATGTAATCAGGGTACACTTGAGATATTACATATTTTGATTCAGTTTCAATTTATGATGATGTCGTATATGGGATTAAATGTATGGATGCAAAATGATGAAATTTGGTTTAGGAAACCGATGAGATATTGATTTAAGTTTGAATTCAGATATAGTTATATGCAATGAATTATTGATGTCATATTATGCTTTCATATCATGTTGTTTTGGACCTACTGATCTGTGCAATGAGTGTGCAAGGATAGTTGACTATGGATCTAAATCAGGGACCCAATATTGGAACCTATGTAAATTTCATGCATTCCAAGGTCCTATTTATATAAAGAAACATGAACCTCGTTGTATATGTATTTTCTTCGTAAATATGGTTTGGATGTGTGTGTTTCAATTAGTTAATGTTAATTTGAATAATCCATGTCATTTGTTTTAATTTAATGTGCCAATTTTGGCAAGTGTTGCAATTAATGTTGACATGGCTAGTTATGTGAACCATGGTTAGGTGTAGGGTTAACCTAAGGTTATCTAAGTGTAGTACCCAAGCTTACCCAAGGTTAGAAGATTCTAGATGGTCAACTTGACTTTGAAATCTATGCGTTAACTTTAGGTGTAGTTTAAGAGGGTTGTTTAGGCTCCCAGAAGGTAACCGGGGTCAATTTTAGCTACCCAACTTGGTATCCTAGGGGTTAGGGGTCATTTTCAGTCATAAATGAGCCTCTAAACTCATTTATTGCTCCTCTAAAGTCTCATTTTCAAACTTGAGCGAATTTGAGGAGTTGTGTAACTTTGGTTAACCTCTATCTTCTTCCCAAGTTGCATTTAACTCCATTCATGGAGAATGAAGGCAAGTGGGAAGAAAGGGATGATTAGGGTCACCTCACCTTTGGGTTAGTCTTGGTCATGTTGGAGTTTTTCCTATTTAGGGAAGGTTTTAGGATGAGTTGAGTGTTCACCCACTCTCTATTCTTAGAGACAGATTCAGAATTTGAGGAAGCCTTTTGGAGGAAAGAACTTGGAAGGAAAGCTCTTCTAAACTTTTAAAACCACTTTAGCTTTGGAGTAAGGTTGGTCTCCTTTTATCATATGTTTTCATGGTTTTGTGTGTTCTTAAGCTTGAAACTCCATTAATGGAGTCCTATGTAAATTTTAAGTTATTTTCAATTTGAGTTTTGGTGTTTTATTATGTTGTGTTTTATTTGTGAGTTATTTTGAATGGGATTCTTCAAGGCACACTCACCCTTGGGAGGGAAGAGTAACCTTGAAGGGGGTTTTACGAAATGACTCCAATTTAGTGTAGAGTCTCCCATGTGTGGAGGGAAAGACATGGGGTTTCATGATACCCATGATGTTAAGTAGGGCCTGAGCGATTTTGGGGGGAGATAAGAAGGTATATTCTTTATGAATGCATCTTGTGTAGATGGTCATTTCAAGTCCATGTGTGGCTTAACCCTGTTTTTAGGAAGGCTTCTCGGAGACCTTCCTCTTGTTCTACCATGTGATGGGAAGTTTTTCATTGATTGCTTATATTTGTAAGTGTTTTCTATAAAGTTGTGTATGCATGATTGTCTCCCGCTCCATTCTAGATCCCCAAGTTCGGGGGTGGCCTTGAAAAGGTCTAGGTTGGGAGGTGAGCCCCATGGTCAACCTCTTCTAACAGGTTCAAAGCTGGATGTTTGGAGCTGGCAAATCTATTCATGTTGAATAAGAAATCAAGGATTTCATTATAGAACCATGTTTCATCCTTGTAGAGATTTATTGTATAAACTCATGAAACAGATGTATTTTGATTCTCTTGCATATTGGAACTATTTGTCCAATGTAATCTTTTATTGTTCTGAAATTTTGTTGTATCCATATTGTGAAATGGAGTTTTCATATGACTATCTAATCGGGATTTTATATGTTAATTAAAAGGAGATTTTGAAGTTATTATTGCATCTTTCTATGATTGAATGAAATATTGTACAATTTCAATTCCTAAGTTCTATTAAATTTTCAAATGTGAACATTAGGAAATTGTTCAAAGTTGTAGATTATATAGTTTTATTTAAATTTCCAATTACATGTAATTATTACTATTTTTAAATTGAATTTAGCTCATGTTTAGAAATTTAATGGATTTTACATATGAATATTGTTTTTGGAAAAAAATATTATTTTTACACTTCAAAGTTTTAAAGTTTTTGCAAAAGAATAAAAATAAAATGCTCGAATAAAAAATCTACTTCCTACAAAGTGTAAATCTAATAGATTAGATTTCTAATATGTATTTAGAATTTAAAAATTAGTTTCCTAAGTGGTTGTTGTTTGAGGACAGAGTTATTTTTTTTAAAAACAGAGATATTTAAACCAGTCAATTTAAATTATGTATATTCTGCATTTTATATATTTGATTTGTTTTACAAATGAATAAAAAGCATAATATAATATATATATATATATAATTGTTTTTTGGAGCGGGAGGGTCGCAGCCCTACCCAGCTCCCCTGCTCTCACGCACGAGGAGTAGTGCCCACCACTGTGTATTCACAGTGGGTGGGAGGTGACGGTCGCTGTCGTGCCGCCCCACTGTGACTACACAGTGGGGAGAGGCGTTGTGCTATGCCGCCCTCAAACCCTCGCCATGCCCTCCTCTGTCCGCTCCTTCAGTAGGTGACGCCGTCGTCCTTGTCGCCCCACCTCCTCTGCCTCGTCCTTCCCAGCCCCTACGTGGAATAATAACCTTAGTGTCGCATTCCCTTCTTCCGCGAACCTCCAACCCGCCACCTCCCATTAGTTTTCACCACTGGTAGTTTTTCGGATGCCCTAAAAACGCAGCAACATGAACATTAGAAAGTTAGGTAAAATGAACATGCTTTGTTAATAATTTTAGCTGGAGTATTTCGAAAATAGTGGTTATGTAGGGTCAAGATTATAATGTTATTTTTGGTTATATGTTTTTTTTATGTTTAGGATATTTCTTTTCTTAGTATAGTTTAAACATATGTTTTTTTTTATATTTGGTTTAAAAGATTTAGAGGATAGATTTGTTTATTGTTGTTATTAAAATATTTGTTTATTAGACTCTTTTTAAATTAGAAATTGTATTTAAAATATGTTTTTATAATGAGATTTGTTTTAAATAGATAGGTTTAAAATTAGATTTTCATCTATCTCGAATTGCTTTAATTTATTAGAGGTTATATTATAGATTTAATTATGAGATTTCATTCTATTATTAGAAATATTTTTTTATGGATTTGGTTTAATAATATTATTTTTAGATCTTTTTTATGCATATTAGATTGGATTTAGAAGGTGAATTAAATGTTGGGTTAAAATTAGAATTAAAATTTAGAATTGACTATTTTATTGGAAGAAATGTTAAATTAGATTTATTATTATCTAATTTGATTGCACTATAGATACGTTTTAAAATTAGACTCTATATTATTGAATTTTATAGTTAGTTCTCATTTTATATTAACAGTTAAATTAATAATGGTTTAGAACACTAGAGGTGTTATTTCTTTTATGTTAGTCTTTTTATTTCTTCAATTGGGGAATGTTATTAATTTATATATTAATATTAGGTTTGAGTGAGATTTATAAATCATATTAAGTTGTTTCATATTTCAACATAAGCATCTATTAGGGGGAACCTTAGCGAACCCTTATCTTCGCGATGTGCACCATTTAGGGTTTTATCGTTACCCTTGACCTTTTGCATACATAGTTGACTTTTGGTCAACCATGGTCAAACCTTGTTTGACTATTCCAATTTTTGTAACAAGTGTTCCTTGTATCCTCTGGACCCTAGGATCTTAGTTTCGTACCCTTCGGAGACGGTTGACTTTTTTGTCAACTATGGTTGACTTTTGGGTCAACTATCTTGATTTGTGTGCATAAGCCTTACTAAGGGCTTAGCAGGCCCTGGCGACTTCCTTTCACATAATTCAAAGCACAGTTGACATTTGGTCAACTCTAGTTGACTTTTGGTCAACTATCTCAATTTGCATGTCGATCGAAGCATGTAGCTTTGGGGATACCTGTAGGATAGTTTATGTATGCTATCCTACCTCGTTAGACCTTTCCGTTTTTTATTTTACTTCTGCACCATTTTGCGTGCATGTGTTACCCTTGAGGTAGTAAAGTCATCCTTTAGCATGTTTTAAATTTTTTTTATTGTCTATTTCCCCCAACTTTTGGGCATGACATTTTGGTATCAGAGCCAGGTTTAGCAACATTGGGAGTCTAACCCACTACATTGTCACTAAACTTTGCCTTGCATGTGTAGGATTCCACCTATCACTCGTCAAGCCCGTCAGCAGGGACGTGGTCAGAAACGTACCCCCGCAGCTCGCATGGAGGTACGACCCGAGGTGGAGAATCGCAGAAGGGATCAGAGTCCACCTCCTGAACCACCTCCTGGTCCTAATGCAACACTACTGCTAGCCTTTCAGAAATTGGTCAGGCTTATTCTAGACTGCATGCCACCAGTTAATCAGCAGAGAGAGAAGTAGGATCCCACTCCTAGAATGGGAGAGAATCAGGCTTATCAGGAAGAAGATTCCATTGGAGTACCAGGGGGTATTCCCAGGGGAGGTGCCCAGAGGCTCAATAGAGCACCCCCGCCCTGATATTGGAAACCGGATCACAGAGTTGATGAGGCTCAAACTGCTTCAATTCGTAGGAGAGGCAGATGGGGCAGGCGCAGAGGCGTGGCTTTTAAGCCTTGAGAGGTGTTTCAGGTTGTGAAACTATGGTAGCAACCTTAGAGCACATTTTGTGACACTCCTTTTTAGAGACCAGGCATCCACTTGGTGGAGGCATGAGGAGTCCAAGGGATGCCTAGACATCAATACCCTTACGTGGGAGTCTTTCCTTGAGCTTTTCAAAGCTCGATATGTTTCAGAACAGTTCAGGCAGCATCGTATTGATGAGTTCCATGATCTCCATCAATGGAGACTTACAGTAGCCCAATATGAGGGCAAGTTTCTCGATCTCCTACCTTATGTGGACTACATGGGGGACGAGAAGCTGCAAGTAAACAGGTTTATCAAGGGATTAAATCCTATGATTTTAAATAGGGTACGCATGGTACCTTCAGGAGATTTGAGGTTCATACTGGATAGGGCCTTAGTGGCTGAAGAGATAGTCGGAGGAAAACATAATGCTAGGGATAGGTCTCAGAATCGTAATCCCACAGCTCAGGCTATAGGAAATCAGATACCCTCATGGAATGGTAATCAGAGGAACTCCTTGGGGACATTCAGGGCCCCACAACAGTAGCAACAGCAGCCACAACAGTCTCAGCAGGACCGGAGGCCACAGGTACCAAGCACACCTCTAACGCGGACTCAACAGCCCTCTAGAGGTTGGTACAGGGAGTCCTCTAGGGCTTCAGGTTCACAGTAATCTAGGCCTTCAAGTGTTCAGGTTCAGTCACGTGGGCCATGTTACACTTGTGGTGCCATGGGTCACTTAGCTAGAGAATGTCCTCAGGGTGGTAGTCAGCATGCAGCGATGTCCGAGCAGATAGTTTAGGATAGGAGAAAGTCCCACGTGGTTTTTGCAGTGGTTGATAACTGCCCAGTGGAGCATGAGACCACCGCATTTGAAACCTCAGGTGGAGTTGGACGACCAGTTGGCTATGGAGGCCATCTGTATTATGACTTGACAAACCCTTGCACTTCGAGGAAGGGAGCTAAACCAGGTTAGGGTCCAATGATATTTCTTTGATGAGGTTACAGTCCCTTAAGAGGACACAACAACAGATGAGATATGAGTAACCTCACCTCTTCGATGAACTCCACGAGTAGTTCATGCCTAGAGGGGGTGGATGTGAGACCTACCTCAAACAGTCCTTGTTTCACTGCTTCATTTTGTTATGCTTTTAGTTCTTTCTATGCTTTCAGTGATTATGTACTTAGACATGTGCTTTGACCTTTTGAGACTCTTATGTATTTGAGGATCTGTGGAATCTTATGTTATATATTCAGTACCTGATTATGTAATCAAGGTACACTTGAGATACTACATGTTTTGATTCACTTTTAGTTTATGATGATGTTGTATATGGGATTAAATGTATGGATGAAAATGATGAAATTTGGTTTAGGAAACCAATGAGATATTGATTTAAGTTTGAATTCAGATATAGTTATATGCAATGAATTATTGATGTCGTATTATGCTTTCATATCATGTTGTTTTGGACCTACTGATCTGTACAATGAGTGTGCAGGGATAGTTGACCATGGATCTAAATCGGGGACCCTATATTGGAATGTAAATGCAATCAAAAATGAAATTCAGAATTAAATATGACTGAGAAAGTAGTAATTAGTGAAAATTACCTTTGCTGAAATCTGTGTATTTGATATCTCTATTTTACTCAGTAATTAATGGAAGAACTGCACTTATCAATTTCGGTGAGTATCTTCCATGTTCAGATTTGCCGCCTTATATATGGTAGACATAATAGTGAAGGGCCACGTCTATAATGGACGTGACTCCTTAAGGAGTCATGTCCATTAGAGACGTGGCTCTTTATACTGCCCCGTCATCTAATGACATTGCGTGTGCACAGAACCGATAATAATCGGTATTCAAAGTTTTGTTAAACTTTAACGTATAACACGTTACATCCATCATGTAAGTCGAACAACAATATAATAATTAATGTTTAATTATTTAGTCATCGTTCTTCAATGATAACTCTTCAATCGGTCTTTAAGTCGATATTCTTTAATCGACATATGTATTTCGAACAGACATATAAATAATGATAATTATTATCATTATTATTATAACAATAATAATAATGATAATCATTATTATTATTATATTAAAGTAATAATACTATTTATAAAAAATATATAATAAATATGAAATAATAATAAGTATTAATATTATTAATAATTATTATTATTGATATATATATATACATATATATATATATATATATCATGATTTATGTATTATTACAATTTATCTGACCGATGCTATAATTTTAACACTCCCTCTTAGCTAGGGAAGATAAATTTATTTTATATATATATCACATTTCTTGTAGAAGGTTCACATAACTTGTGAAAATAAGTCTCACATATCTTGTGAGGATCATCACATAACATGTGATGATAAATATCGCATAACTCGCGATCATAGGTCTCACATATCTCGTGAGGATAATCATCACATAACACGTGATGATAAATATCGCATAACTTGCGATAATAAGTCTCACATATCTGGTGAGGATAATCATCACATAACACATGATGATAAATATTGCATAACTTGCGATAATAAGTCTTACATACCTCATGAAGACAATCATCACATAACACATAATGATAAGTATTACATAACTCGTAATACTCATAGGATGATATGCTTGAGAATAATATTCTCCTTATACATCCTAGTTATGGTGTGCGCACTGACATTACCATAACACATTATGATATCAAGTCAGCATGATATCAATATTATAAAATCGTCATCTTATAATATTCAAATACAAGTGTTCATTTCTAAAAGATCGTCACCTTTTAGAGATGAATACAAGGGGGGTAGAGCCCATAAGGTCATATATCAACACATATGACAAAAAGTTTCTTTTATTATATATATCAGTAAAGATTACAATGTAATTCACAATTTAATCATACCAAGACTTATCCTGAAGTGTTCAACTTTCACTCTGGTAAGTATATCTGCAGTTTGATCTCCTGTACTGATATATTCCAACTAGATTACATTCCTATCTACCATGTCTCTTACATAATGGTAAGGAATCTCTATATGCTTGGATCTATCATGGAATACTGGATTCACAGAAAGTTTTATGCAACTCTGATTATCACAATGGATGACTATAGGTTTCAAGGGTTTGCCGAATAACCCAACAATCAGCTTTCTAAGCCATACTGCTTCTCTTGTGGCCATGGAGGCTGCAATGTATTCGGCCTCTGTAGAACTTTGAGCTACTGAAGACTGTTTCCTACACATCCAAGATATCATTGCGGATCCTAAACTGAAGCAGCACCCTGAGGTGCGCTTTCTATCAGTTACACTTCCAGCCCAATCAGAATTTGTGAATCCATGTAGATTTAAATCAACTTTCTCATATTTGAGTCCATAATTTGGAGTACCTTGCAAGTATCTCAAAATGTGTTTTACAGCCATAAGATGAATCTCCTTAGGCTCACACATAAATTGACTCAAAGAATTTACAGCATAACATATATCAGGTCTGGTATTTACCAAATACATCAATGATCCAATTATCTGCCTGTAGAGAGTGGGATCTACAAATGGAGAATATGTTGCTGCCTCTTTTAGCTTATGAAGATTTGTTTCCATGGGAGAAGTCATGGATATTGATCAATGAGGTGGTCTTCTCCTGTAATCAATAGGTCATCAACATATAAGATTAATATTAACATATCTTCTTTTCTTTTCTTGAAGTACAGATTTGGGTCTGCATCATTCTTAGAAAATCCCAA
>MU223385.1:1636882-1651998 GCA_018584345.1 Thuja plicata
TATCCAAGTATCGTTAGTTCATCTCTTAGAGTGGAAATTCTCATAAAGTAAGCATTTATAGTTTCTCCTTTATTCATGCTTATATGATTAATTTCCCTTTTTAGTGCTAGGGTTCTGCTTGCATTGTCTATCTCGTATGTTCTCTCAAGTGATTTAAACATATGGTAGGCAGTTTCATATTTCGTTAGGATCGGCACTATGAGATCTCTAACGCCATCAACTATAATCTTCATAGCTTTTTCATTTCCTTCAATCCAATTTGATTTATCTGGATCACTTTCTGGCACTTCTTTCTCTTCTTTTATGAAGGACTCAACTTTACTTTCTCTTAGAATCATTTTGATTCTGAATTTTTATGATGAGAAATTGTTTCCTCCTTCAAGCCTATCTTCGAATCTTATAGCACTTGCCATAGAAATGTGATATTTATAAATGTATTAAATTCTGAATCTGTTAATTTCAATTGCTAGGATAATTCCTAACTTGGCTCTGATACCATGTAAATGCAATCAAAAATGAAATTCAGAATTAAATATGACTGAGAAAGTAGTAATTAGTGAAAATTACCTTTGCTAAAATCTGTGTATTTGATATCTCTGTTTTACTCAGTAATTAATGGAAGAACTGCACTTATCAATTTCGGTGAGTATCTTCCATGTTCAGATTTGCCGCCTTATATATGGTAGACATAATAGTGAAGGGCCACGTCTATAATGGACATGACTCCTTAAGGAGTCACGTCCATTAGAGACGTGGCTCTTTATACTGCCCTATCATCTAATGACATTGCGTATGCACAGAACCAATAATAATCGGTATTCAAAGCTTTGTTAAACTTTAACCTATTACACGTTACATCCATCATGTAAGTCGAACAGCAATATAATAATTAATGTTTAATTATTTAGTCATCGTTCTTCAATGATAACTCTTCAATCGGTCTTTAAGTCGATATTCTTTAATCGACATATGTATTTCGAACAGACATAAATAATGATAATTATTATCATTATTATTATAACAATAATAATAATGATAATCATTATTATTATTATATTAAAGTAATAATACTATTTATAAAATATATATAATAAATATGAAATAATAATAAGTATTATTATTATTATTATAATATATATATATATATCATGATTTATGTATTATTACAATTTATTTGACTGATGCTATAATTTTAACATGGAACCTATGTAAATTTTGTGCATTCCAATGTCTTGTTTATATAAAGAAACATGGACCTCGTTGTATATGTGTTTTATTCGTAAATGTGGTTTGCATGTGTGTATTTCAATTAGTTAATGTTAATGTGAATAAGCCATGTCATTTGTTTTAATTTAATGTGTCAATTTTGGCAAATGTTGCAATTAATGTTGACATGGCTAGTTATGTGAACCATGGTTAGATGTAGGGTTAACCTAAGGTTACCTAAGTGTAGTATCCAAGCTTACCCAATGTTAGAAGATTCTAGATGGTCAACTTTACTTAGAAATCCGTGGGTTAACTTTAGGTGTAGTTTAGGAGGGTCTTTTAGGCTCCCAGAAGGTAACCGGGGTCATTTTTAGCTACCCAAATTGGTACCCTAGGGGTTAGGGATCATTTTCAGTCATAAATGAGCCTCTGAACACATTTATTGCTCCTCTAAAGTCTCATTTTCAAACTTGAGCGAATTTGAGGAGTTGTGTAACTTTGGTTAACCACTCTCTTCTTCCCAAGTTGCATTTAACTCCATTCATGGAGAATGAAGGCAAGTGGGAAGAAAGAGATGGTTAGGGTCACCTCACCTTTGGGTTAGTCTTGGTCATGTTGGAGGTTTGCCTATTTAGGGAAGGTTTTAGGAAGAGTTGTGTGTTCACCCACTCTCTATTCTTAGAGAGAGATTCAGAATTTGAGGAAGCCTTTTGGAGGAAAGAACTTGGAAGGAAAACTCTTCTCAACTTTCAAAACCCCTTTAGCTTTGGAGTAAGGTTGGTCTCCTTTTATCACATGTTTTCATGGTTTTGTGTGTTCTTAAGCTTGAAACTCCATTAATGGAGTCTTATGTAAATTTTAAGTTATTTTCAAGTTGAGTTTTGGTGTTTTATTATGTTGTGTTTTATTTGTGAGTTATTTTGAATGGGATTCTTCAAGGCACACTCACCCTTGGGATGGCAGAGTAACCTTGAAGGGGGTGGTAGGAAATGACTCCAGTTTAGTGTAGAGTCTCCCATATGTGGAGGGAAAGACATAGGTTTTCATGATACCCATGATGCCAAGTATGGCCTAGGGGTTTTTGGGGGGACATAAGAAGGTATATTTTTTATGACTGCATCTTGTGTAGATGGTCATTCCATGTCCATGTGTGGATTGAGGTTTATGTTTATATACTTGTCTTTCTCCTATTGTAAGGTCTACCACTACCCCTATTTTCAGGAAGGCCTCTTGGAGACCTTCCTCTTGTTCTACCATGTGATGGGAATTTTTTCACTGATTGGTTATATTTGTAAGTGTTTTCTGTAAAGTTGTGTAAGCTTGATTGTCTCTCGTTCCATTCTGGATCCCCAAGCTCGGGGGTGGCTTTGAAAAGGTCTAGGTTGGCAGGTGAGCCTCCATGGTCAACCTCTTCTGACAGGTTCATAACTGGATGTTTGGAGTTGGCAGATCTATTCATGTTGAATAAGAAATCAAGGATTTCATTATAGAACCATGTTTCATCATTGTGGAGATTTATTGTATAAACTCATGAAACAGATGTTTTTTTATTCTCTTGCATATTGGAACTATTCGTCCAATGTAACCTTTTATTGTTTTGAAATTTTGTTGTATCCATATTGTGAAATGGAGTTTTCATATGACTATGTAATCGGGATTTTATATGTTAATTAAAAGGAGATTTTGAAGTTATTATTGCATCTTTCTATGATTGAATGAAATATCGTGCAATTTCAATTCCTAAGTTCTATTAAATTTTCAAATGTGAACAATAGGAAATTGATCAAAATTATAGATTATATAGTTATATGTGAATTTCCAATTACATGTAATTATTACTATTGTTAAATGGAATTTAGATGTTTAGAAATTTAATGGATTTTAGATATCAATGTTGCTTTTGGAAAAATTTATTATTTTTACACTTCAAAATTTTAAAGTTTTTGCAAAAGAATAAAAATAAAATGCTCGAATAAAAAATATACTTCCTACAACTTGTAAATCTAATAGATTAGATTTCTAATATGTATTTAGAATTGAAAAATTAGTTTACTAAGTGGTTGTTGTTTGAGGATAGAGTTTTTTTTTTTTTTTAAAAGAGATATTTAAACCAGTCAATTTAAATTATGTATATTCTGCATTTTATATATTTGATTTGTTTTACAAATGAAAAAAAAAAAAAGCATAACACAAAAAAATAAAATAAAATATAAAATTGTTTTTTGGAGTGGGAGGGCCGTAGCCCTACCTGGCTCCCCTGCTCTCGCGCACGAGGAGCAGCTCTCACCACTGTGTATTCACAGTGGGTGGGAGGCGACAGCCGCAGTCGTGTCGCCCCACTGTGACTACACAATGGGGAGAGACGTTGTGCTGCGCCACCCCCCAAACCCTATACATAGTGGGTGGGAGGCGATAGTCGCGCCGCCCCACTGTGACTACACAGTGGGGAGAGAGGTTGTGCTGCGCCACCCCCCAAACCCTCACCATGCCCTCCTTTGTCTGTCCCTTCAATGGGTGGCGCCGCCATCCTTGTCGCCCCACCTCCTCCGCCTCGTCCTTCCTAGCACCTACGTGGAATAATAACCTCAGTGTCGCATTCCCTTCTTCTACGAACCTCCAACCCGTTGCCTCCCATTAGTTTTCGTCGCCGGTAGTTTTTCGAATGCCCTAAAAATGCAATAACATGAACATTAGAAAGTTAGGTTAAATGAACAGGCTCTGTTAATAATTTTAGTTGGAGTATTTCGAAAATAGTGGTTATGTAGGGTCAAGATTATAGTGTTCTTTTTGGTTATATATTTTTTTATGTTTAGGATATTTCTTTTCTTAGTATAGTTTAAACATATGTTTTTTTTGTAAATTTGGTTTAAAAGATTTAGAGGATAGATTTGTTTATTGTTGTTATTAAAATATTTGTTTATTACTCTTTTTAAATTAGAAATTGTATTTAAAATATGTTTTTATAATGAGATTTGTTTAAAATAGATGGGTTTAAAATTAGATTTTCATCTATCTGGAATTGGTTTAATTTATTAGAGGTTATATTATCGTTTTAATTATGATATTTAATTCTGTTATTAGAAATATTTTTTTATGGATTTGGTTTAATAATATTATTTTTAGATCTTATTTATTATAGAGTTGATATTAAAAATGCATATTATATTTGATTTAGAAGGTGAATTAAATGTTGGGTTAAAATTAGAATTAAAATTTAGAATTGACTATTTTATTGGAAGAAATGTTAAATTAGATTTATTATTATCTAATTTGATTGCACTATAGATACGTTTTAAAATTAGACTCTACATTATTGTATTTTATAGTTAGTTCTCATTTTATATTAACAGTTAAATTAATAATGGTTTAGAACACTAAAGGTGTTATTTCTTTTATGTTAGTCTATTTATTTCTTCAATTGGGGAATGTTATTAATTTATATATTAATATTAGGTTTGAGTGAGATTTATAAATCATATTAAGTTGTTTAGTATTTAACGTAATCATCAATTAAGGTGAACCTTAGCAAACCCTTATCTTCGCAATGTGCACCATTTTGGGTTTTATCGTTACCATTGACCTTTTGCGTACACGGTTGACTTTTGGTCAACCGTGGTCAAACCTTGTCCGATCGTTCCAATTTTTGTAACAGGTGTTCCCTGCATCCCCTGGACCCTAGGATCTTAGTTTCGTACCCTTCGGAGATGGTTGACTTTTTGGTCAACGTTGGTTGACTTTTGGGTCAACATTGGTTGACTTTTGGGTCAACTATCTTGATTTGCGTGTGTAAGCCTTACTAAGGGCCTAGCATACCCTAGCGACTTCCTTTCATATAATTTAAAGCACAGTTGACTTTTGGTCAACTATCTCAGTTTGCATACCAATTGAAGCATGTAGCTTTGGGATCCCTGTAGGATAGTTTATGTATGTTATCCTACCTCGTTAGACCTTTCTATTTGTTGTTTTACTTCTGCACCATTTTGAGTGCATGTGTTACTCTTGAGGTAGTAAAGCCATCCTTTAGCGTGTTTTAATTTTTTTTTAATTGTGTGTTTTTGCCCAACTTTTGGGCATGATAGCTTACCAAGATATACACGAGCAATATGAGAACAGCTTGAAGGAGGGTTGTCTAAACCTACTTTTTCAAGAGGAAAGGCTACACAAAATTGTTGGTTTCTTTATAAAGATTCATAACCGAAGAGCAGAGATTGAAAAGAACATGAAAATGGCATAATTTTTTTGTTGGGTCTATTAGATTGTTGGTCTCGTGGACGTCATTAAAATTCCTTCATTCATTCATTCATTCTCATCCAACAACTATTTCTCCTCCAATTGTGGCATGAGCAATATTTTTCCAATGTCGTGAAAGCTTAGCTTTTAGTGTGATCTTCCTTGGTCTTGGCATGAGTTCCTATCCCTCCGGCAAGTGGACAAATGTGGAGCATGGGAGACACAACCATGGTGTGAGCATTTTGGACATGACTATACCTAGGCGCATCATTTAATATTCTAGCAGAGCTAGAGTTGATGTGGGCAATATTGATTGTATACCTTAGACTCTGGTCTCTTCAATTGTCAAATAATATGTGGCATCATTACTCTACACTTTGCATAGAAGATGTGGGCAACATTGATTGTATACTTTGGATTGTAGCATCTCCAATGGTCAAATAATATGTGGCGTCATTACTCTACACTTTGCATACAAGATGTTGGCAATATTGATTGTATACCTTGGATTGTAGCCTCTCCAATGTTCAAATAATATGTGGCTTTGTTACTCTACACTTTGCATATAATATGTGGGCAATATTGATTGTATACCTTGGATTGTGGCCTCTCCAATGGTCAAATAATATGTGGCTTCATTACTCTGCACTTTGCATACAAACTATTTTGTAATTATAGTATTTGTTGTTCAACGTGCCATTAGACTAACCTATGTATTTCAAATTGGTTCAAATAATATTGCTATTTAATCCAAGTTAGAATATCAAATAGTTTAAATTTATTTTTTCTTATTTTTTAATGTCATTTCATGATATGAAATTGTCATACAATCTATATACATTTCTTTTTTATTCTGTGTTTAAAAATAACAAAATGTACACCTAAAATTATCATCAATTAAATAAATATTTTTTTATTTAATTCATTAGCTTTTTCGATCATATGATTAAATGAATAATTATTTATTTATCTAATTTCCATCTCCTTTTCTACTATTTATTAAATAAATATTTTTATTTAATTAATTGATTCATATTCCTTGTTTTCTAATTTCAATCAATCATTTTCAAGTCACATGAATCAACTACAAAATTTGTAAATATGTGACAAATGTCACTTATCTCTTCATTTGATCATTTTCACTTAATATATCCAGGCTCAATAAATCTTGTGATGTATTACCAAAAGTCAACAAACTCTTACCTACCACTCAATCTCATCACTCCATCTACATTGACCTCTTAATCTCTTTATTTCTCATTATTTCTCACCTACTCTACTATCCTAGCCATCCATTCTTCAACCTCTTAATCTCTACCCTTGATTTTAATGAGGACTTCTATAAAACAACATTTTCTCCTCTCATTTGAATCCTAATGATCTTATGCATACTAGCCTCTCTTGCATCCTAGCAATCATCTGCTATCAATATCACCTTACATCATATCTTCATTATCTTGCACCAATCAACCGCACTCCATTCTTTCAATGTCATCTTGTGCATGTGCTTATAAATCTGAGAGAAAACACCATTTAATACAAGATCCTTGAAGGATAGGAGAACAATGGAGTCAAGTGTTTCATAAATGTGATGGCAAATTTGGTTTATTTCATATTTGCATTCATGAAAAAGAGTTTCATTGTTATGATGTTTGACTTAATTTGTAGATATTAGACTTATAGTTGAGCTAGATAGGTCTACAAATTGTAGTTTAAATTCACCATCATCACAAAATACTATCATTTTCTCTTGCATTTTGAAACAAAACAATCAAGTATCAAGCAAACTGAATCACCCAGTCAAAAAGGGTTAAATTTTGGGCATAAACCAGTAGGGGTTATTACATGGGCTCTTAGGTCCACTTCGGACGTTGAACCTAGGAGTTCTTTAAGACTCTGTGAGTCAGATGTGACTAGGATTGGATAGATAGCTTTAAAAATTGATAGTGTAGCAAAAATAGATCATAGTATGTACCCTAAGTTGCCTTCGGAGTTTAAATGCACTTCTAGGACAAGATTTATTTATTATAAACAGAGCATGTGTCAGAAAAGATAAATGCAGTATTATTCACAGACAACAAAGCCTAGTCAGCATAATGAAACGCGTGAGGTTACAATATTCAAATAATTTATGCATGTTGTAAGACAAGTCAATTATCAACAGTTGGTAAAGCTTGTCAAACAAATCGTCTCAATAAACATTCTCTTTCAAATGGAGAACTTTCTTCTTTGCAATAAATTTGAGTGGAGATATTATCCATCTCCAGCATTATCAGTGTCAACAAATGAGCCAAGATTGATAGAGGGATGATCATTTTAAGCACAAAACTTAAAACCTACAAGCCAAGTATTGATGGCTACTTTATGGACAACAAACAAGAGGCTCTAATTTGGTTGCAAGGGGAGTGCCTTATTGGAGCATTGTTGTAATGGCCCCACGATTGGATCCTTTGGGCTTGGAACTACTTTGTCTAACTTCGACTGTAATTTAGTTAGTAACTGCTGATTACAAACATCTCCTTCAATGTCATTAATGCTTAGTAACAAATGATGGAGAAGACCTCGGCTTTGTAATGATTAATCTTGTATCCAAATGCTTCAAATATAGACATGAACTTGTAAATTTTGACTTCAAGATGTAATAAAATTGTCTCTTGGAGATAAGCAACTTCTATACATTAAAGAGAAGATCACTATTGCTCATGATAACACTATAAGGTTAACTCTTTATGGACATGAACAATATTCATTATTGAAGTTATCCCACTCTAATACATGTTGCACATGAATTTGGTTCTCCTCTTGAGCAATCAAGGGTCTCACCTCCTAATATTCAATGAGACACATCTCTTCTTCAAACTACCTTTCATTTCCTTGAACATTGCCTACGTGAAGGATTAGTCAATGGTATTTGTCATGTTTTCTCCCTTGACCGTCGACAACATCCTCTATTAATAACTATTTCTCTAAGTCAAAAATCATAGGGTGTCGTTTACATATCACTCGTATTGTACTATGCCTTATATATTGATTATATCTTCATTAAAATATATTATTGAAGCATTTGTTTGATAGAATTATTTACTAATAAAATTGATTGATTAACATTACTAATATTATATTGATCAATATTATTGATATTGTTTAATATTATCGATTTGATTAATATTATTGAATCGTGTAGGGTGATGTGTAAATTATAATCACTGTAATCTATGACGTTATATGGTATATTGTAATATAATTATAATATTATACTATAATTTTATTATTATTTATATTTTCATTTATACTTAATTATATATTATTATTGTTTTATAATTTGTTACTTAGCTATTTGTAATTATATTATATATCTTATTATTAATTATTTAACTATCATTTATTATTATTTGATTGTTTTAATTTTGTTATCATTATTTATTTAATAATATTTTATTATCTAATTATTATTAAAATTCTATTTGAAACGGGGACATGACAACTGCAAAATACAGTTAATTTGAAGGTAATTTATGCATGTTGGAAGGCAAGTCAATTGTCAATTGTCAATTATCAACAGCTGATAAGGTTTCTCAAACAAATCGTCTCAATAAACATTCTCTTTCAAATGGAGAACTTTCTTCTTTGCAATAAATTTGAGTGTATATATTATCCATCTTCGGCATTATCAATGTCAACAAATGAGCCAAGATTGACACAGTGATGATCATTTTGAGCACAAAACTTAAAACCTAGAAGCCAAGTATTGATGACTACTTTATGGACAACAAACAAGAGCCTCTAATTTGGTTGCAAAGGTCACTGCTTTCTAGGGTATATAAAATGCAACACAGCCAGTTCCTTATTGGAGCACTGCAATATAAAGTTAATTTGAAGGTTTGAAAATCGAAAATCCTGTACTTGTTCCACATGCAAACATTCTTTATATAAAACTTGGCATTTGTACATCTGCCATGATATTTTCACAGCAAAATCTAACATGTCATCGTTCCTGCAGAAACAGTTAAACATTAGAATAAGTATATGTTACAAAGTGAATAGCAGACAACTAGTATTGATTTGCAAAATAGAGGCAAAAGCATTGAAATTAACATGCACAGCATAAGCTGTAATTGCAAACAAAGAAGTAAAATGGCATACCGGACTGCTAAGTAGTTCAACAGCTAGAGTTACGTCTCCATTAGCTGCAACCAGTGCAACCTCTACCTTACTCTGTCCAAATGAATATTCATGATGGCAGCAATAGCTGATCATTAGGAGGGTCACCAATCACATTTCCCACTTTAACATGCTATGAAAGTTGCAGTGCGAGTTATATTATTCTAAAACATTGGTATGCAATGAAAGCATAGAGAAAAATGTATATTTCAAGATAATACATGCAATCCATGACATTAGTGTTTCAAAGGATGATAAATAATTACAAATTACAGATATTTATGGAACCAATATCAATATATTGAATTCCCCAAAAAAATTAAGGGTGTGTATCCTAGATTCAGCTTCAACTCATGCTAGCAATTGCTCAATAAGTATAGGCCATGAAAATAATTTTCAAGTATCATATTCCGCTGAAATGCTACGCCCTTAATCCTACAGTGTGCATACAGTTATGAATAATTGACTTGTGGCTACCTTAACTCTTAATAAACTAACATAATCATTATTATATTCTTCCTTCGATAATTATTTCATAGAAGCGGAAATCAACAAAAAAAGAGAAATAAATCAACAAAATCAGGAAATGCCACCATGTGCAATGTTCCCTGAAAAATCCTGTGTTTTTTTTTCAAATCATGGACAATGATCATTGAACTTGTTAGTCCGGTTAAAATTGTGCTTAAATCGCTAAAATAGCATTGAAATCACATGCAGCATTTTTCAGCAATTTTAAATGGTTCTATATCATTTTCATGATTTTTTCTGGCTATTAAGGCCCTACCTTGGCACAATGGTTTGTGTGTGTGTGTGTGTGTGAACACACACACACATAATGTAATGTGTTTTCTTCTTTAACCAAGGTAATCCTCAACATTTGAATTGCTACTTTGATCATGTAACTTTAAAAAGGAGCAATGTGCATATCCTAGATTGCTGTAGCACTTGATTTGAACTATATGATGTGTAAATTAATTGCTACGCAGCATCCATTAGCCAGTTGCCACTTTTGGTAGCTCCAATCTTCACAAAAACTTATGCGAAATTTCAATAAAGAATTTTTTTTGCACAATTTCTCTTTTGAATGTTTTCTAACTGCAATAACTTCTTTGCACCTCATATTGTGTGGATGAAATTTGAAGTAACTTGTAGTTTCCTATTTCAACATGGTAAGAGGTGGTGAGGATCTATGGCTATTGGCATAAATTTTAATCCCACAAATTGACTATCTTCAATAAGTAGATTTAGATGAAAGCTAAGTTTAGGGGCAATGCAGTTTTAAACTAGTAATTATTATAATAATTGGACAACTGATATAGTTCAGTATCAATAGCTGCCAAATTTATTTAGCATTTCATCCTCTCCAAGTGTTTTGTTTGTAGGTTCAGTGTTAGGGTTTTCTAATATTTCTAATATTCTATTTGAAAGCCATTCTGAATTTATTATATAAATATTATATGATCATTAATTAAAAAAGGGAATAAAATATTTGACAACAGTCGAGCATTTTTTGAAAGGTTTGGAGAAATCTTGAAGCTTGGTTAAAAGCGGTCGAGTTATGCAAATGCCCCATGAAGGTTTGTGTGCTTTCAAAGGCTTTAATTTGGGCTTGGTGATGTGGGCTCTACCCATTGACTCCACTCTATATCGCAACAAGGAGCACGCCTGGGACATTGCCTTGGACCCTGCAAAGGGCACTGCCCCTAAACCCCACTAGGGGCGTTGTGCCCAAACCCCCACAAGGAGCACTATCCCTTGACCCTACTGCAAGCATTGACCTTGACTATGCTAGAGGCATTGCCCCTTAGATGCTTGGAGGAGCATTGCCCCTCGACCATGCTAGGCGTTACCATCCTAGATCCCTACTCTCATTTCAAGTTTCTCTCTATATCTACATGCTGCTAAAATGCCTATAAATTAAAAAGTAATAGGTTTTCTTTCATTTTCTATATTTGCTTGGATCGTCCGGTTTTGGTTTGCAATTTTTTTCCCCAAAAGATTTTTGCTGCTATGTATTAGATCACAATTTTAATGAGCACACAGATATGTTGAGAGGGGGGAGGTGAATCATATAACAATCTTTATTTTTTTCAACCTTAAATACCATAAGCATATAAATTGCACAATAACAACATAAGATGCAATGATTACGCAAAACACGGAGAACACTAGATTTACGTGGAAACCCTTGAGGGAAAAAACCACAACACAAGATTGCCTATATAAAATCTTCTTACAACTTTGTAGGCACCAACCCACAGGAGAGACCAATCCCCTCAGTTCATAGGCATCAACCTAATGGAGGCACCAACAGTTGGAAAGTTTGTCATTGATATCAAGAAGACATTCATTATCTTTATAAATGAAAGAGACTGATGAAATATATGTGATGCATGATGGTCAACTTCCTCTATAATACACAGCAATTATAAGGCAGTGATGATGTTAATGAGACAATGATGATGTTTGATAAAACATTAATAATCAGTGCTTTAAATTATGGATCAAGTTCACAATTAAGTAACAGAATATTGAAGATGAAGAATATGTTGAAATTTAAATTGAAGATTTAAATTTATTTGTTTTTGGTCGACTCTCATGCCAGCAAGCAACCACATATCTCATCCAAACATGGACAACGATTATGGAGAGCAATATATGGATATGTAATTAATATTGCAGCAGTATATTATATCATTAACATCAGCAACCATAAAAGAGAAATAAATTTGCATAAGATCAGTATCAGCATCACCCAAATAAAGTAGCGAGTAAGATAAGATTGGGATTTGTTTATATTAATCAGTGATTTTATTATAAGGAGTGATTAGATAATGAGAAGACAATAACTCAAAAGATGCATCGATTAAAGGAAGTGATCCATAGCAAAGAGAAGTGATTAGTCAATGAGATATTATACAATTGCTGAAGGACATCAGCAATTAATATAAGTCATCAATATTTCTCATTAACAAAGGGCAGCGATTCCTTATGAAAAGGTAGTAGGTTGTGGTTACATTTTCAAAGCCAGTGACTATAAAAAGGGTGTGAACCATTCAACATAATCGATATAAAGAATAAGACATTTGTGAGTATGGGTGGAGATATACAGATATAAAATGAAATAAGGAATATGTAGAGTGTAGTCAGCATAAAATGCATATTGCTATGTTTGATAATATCGGTCATCCATCAATGTATTAATTGTCCGTATTAAGTTTGTCATCACTCTTGGGTAGTTGTCATGTCGGTTGGTTGACAGTTGTGTTCCTCTTGGCAACCGTCGGGTCCTTTAAATATGTCGTGTACCATCAAGGAAGGGGGATGGTGTCATTGGGTAAATTGTAATCCTTGGCCGACCATCTCTAGTCTTCTTCTCTGTAATGAATTCATGAGCTAATAAAGATATATTTTACTCCTATATCTAGTACGTACTGTTGTTTGTATTATTATTCAATGTATGTAAATTACCAAGTATAGCAATAAACATTTGGCGTTGTTGCCTTAAAAGAAGTCGGGTCAACATTGCGTGATTCATGCCCTTGGATCCCAATAAAGGTGAGAAGAGGCCACTAGGTGGTCAAGACCAAGTAATCAGACGATCTTTAAGAATTGCAAAACAAGAACGGAGAAGAAGATTACAAGAAATTACCAAAAACCTACCGCCCACTGACGAAACGTTCCTCGCCAACCAAGTAAGACAACTGTCTATACAAACACCATCAGATGAGGAGGACGAAGAAGGAAATCTTGAATTGACAAACATATTGCATGGCTTTGAGAATCTATCTATCTTAGGAGAACTCATCATTAGAGGATTTGAACCGCAAACCCTCGAACGGAGGGAGTACAAGTATGAGTCAGGGCCTGAAAATACTCGAGGTGTTGGAGACGCTGGAGGTGGACGTGTAGAGGATGCACGCATGGCCAAGAGTGCAGGGAAAGCACCGGAACGTAGCAGTCGGAATAGTCCACCCAGGTCCGACGCACAAGGGAGCAAGCAGGCGAGAAAGATGGTGACTCCTCTGACAAGTTCTAATGTGGATCGGCAGAAACTACCGAAGTTCACGGGGAATGGGTTGGAAGACCCTACGAGGCACTGGAAGACTTGTGAAACTATCTGGGTAGAAAACGGTCAGGATGACAAAGACTAATGGTTGAGAGTGTTTTCAACAACGCTACAAGGTACAACCATTGACTGGTTCACAGAACTAGATGCTTCATCCATAACTTCTTGGGATGCACTCAAGAGGGTGTTTGAGGCTGAGTTTAAATTGCTATGAGACGACAATGAGATTATCGTTGAAATTTATAATACCAAACAGGGGAAGAACGAAAGTGTACGGGCTTACAATCGTAGGCTCAAGGAATGTTGGGCAAGTTGGAGAATCAACCAACCGACAGGTTGAAGAAGAGGTGGTTCATCGAGGGGTTCATAGTACTCCCCAAATATGTCTTCTATAAAACTCCTTATATCCTTCTCATTAACTCTACAATTTCTCCTCTCAAATTCTCTATCGAATCTTCTATCTATTTATTAATGCCCTTGGTGTATATACTTTGTTTGCCCCGTAGGGTACAAAGTTTAATGCATATAGGAATATAAAGTAGATGTAACATGCAGATGCAACATAAGAGAACTCACAGATATATTTCCATTAATCTCATAAGTGATTACAATGTATTTCAGACGACACCAGCAATACTTCTATTTCATGGCGACGACAACCACCACAATAACATCTTTCGGAGACAAATACATGAACATATATAGAGGTGTCGAGGGGGTGCGAGTTGCAACTGTTAATGTTGTATCTTCAGTCGTATGATCATTAGAATACATATAATATATGTTGATTAATAATAATATAATATATATGTTATATTATTATTAATCATATGACATTTAATATTTAATATTAAATTATAATATTATTATTCTTAATTAATAATTGATTGATGAAACATTATAAGATTGATTAAATTATAATTAGTTGGAAGAGGTATGTCCTTTCTTATAAATAATAACGAATAGACATGTCCCATGAAGGGACATGTCTCTCCTATCCTCATTCCCAATATAAATGAAAGAAAGATTGTTGCATTTGGAAAACACATACAACATAGAGTGTTATTACATTTGCAGCTGTCCTAAAAACTTAACATGGTATCAGAGCCAGATTGCAAATGTAAGAGAGTAGTTTGTTGATGGTGAATGTGTGGCTGTTTCAGAAAATACAGTCTCGGTAAAAGGACCATATCTCACAAATGCACCGTTGGATTTTCCTAAATTTCGGATATGTTGGTGAAAACCTAATTTTAAAGAATCTCACCAAAGCGATTGGAGAGAAAGTCTTGGATTTAAAAGTTATGACTGAATATGTACGGGTCCATGTGAAATTTCTGAAAACGACTTTCATTAAAGAGATATTTTAATTTGTTATGATCATGTTCAAGCAATAACAAAGAAGCATGCATTCAAGGAAGGGTGTCTATTTCTACAAAGAAAGAATCAATTA
>MU223385.1:1653544-1664490 GCA_018584345.1 Thuja plicata
TTAATTAATAATTGATTGATGAAACATTATAAGATTGATTAAATTATAATTAGTTGGAAGAGGTATGTCCTTTCTTATAAATAATAATGAATAAACATGTCCCATGAAGGGACATGTCTCTCCTATCCTCATTCCCAATATAAATGAAAGAGAGATTGTTGCATTTGGAAAACACATACAACATAGAGTGTTATTACATTTGCAACTATCCTAAAAACTTAACAACAACCATCGTCAATTGTCGCCCATTACCTACTGCTCGAAAAATACTAACACAATAATTACCGGACAACATTCCCCCAAAAAAGAAATTCGTCTCCCGACGACACACAACAAAACAGGGACCACTACAACTATATAAAAGAAATCAAGACTGAGGTGGGGGTTGAGAGAGCGTCCCTGACGAGGAAGGTGTCGGTGGTGGTGTAGAAGATGTCAGTCGTGCTCTCAACTCGTACACCTCAATCCATAGCCTCGGGTCTCTCTCCCCTAACATTTGTCAATCGAGAGCTGACTTCGCCATGAATGTTGCCTCCAAGATCTCCTTATCCTTCCTGTCAGTCTCCTCCATAGTTGTGGCAAGGAGAGTCTCAACTATCACCCTCTCAGCCCTCTCATGCTCCACCTGCTCCATCGATGCGGCCCTCTTAGATGCTCTCTCCTAAGCCAACTATGCCTCCAACACTCCCAACTGACCCCGGTGCTGAGCCAACTCCTTGACGCCTTGGAGTCAAGTGGCCAACTCCTCCCAAGTTGTCATTGTTGCCACCCGTGCGGCCTCATGCCCTAATGCTATGTGGTAGGTCCGCCTGAGCTCATAGTACCTTTCGCAAAATGCCTGCTCAACCTTCCTCAACAAGGAATGAAGCCGACTCTCTCCCACAGGTTCCGAAAGGCCCTGATCCTCCAACATCCCTAGCGTCTTTGTCGCAAGCCATCCCCAAGACTCAAAGCACCGTGCGAACTCCTGAATGCAACCTCCTTTGGCAAATGCCAACAACCGCTCAACATCCTAATCTATCTCCCCATGGGCCCATAGTCTAGCAGAGGCCAATATCCATCGTGCGTGTGATGTCCCTATTTTAGCAGGTGTCAAGGACACGTCATTGTAAGCCCATCACTGCAACCCTCGTGGGCTAATGGATTATTTTGGGGGTCTTTGGTTGAGAATTTACTATTTATAGTAAGTCTTTTTTTGGCAGTCTCGATCTGCGGTCGGGTGTCTGAATAATTGGCGTGGCAAAGCATGTGGATTTGGCTTGGAGTTGTAGTATTGAGTTGGATATAATTAATTAAGTTTAACTTAATTAATTATAAAGCTTAAAACAAAACTTTATGTTATAAGATAGCCACTTGATTTTGGTGCTAAGTCATTTATCCTTTATTAGTGTTTTTAATTTAAGCGCCAAGTCTATGAAAGAGGGGGGTTACTATTTTAATATAATTCAAAATTTGAATCACCTATGTATTAGGTGCTAAGTTATGACTTTCATGCGAAGTGTAATTCTGAAGCTCCCTATCGATGGAAAGAAAGAGGTTTGTAAAGCTTTGTTTGGGGATTTCGAAACCATCTTTTGACATCTTTAAAACTTTCGAACATTGGCGTGAGGGTTTCAGAAAATTTGTTTCAAGAGAATTGAGAATTCTTGTGAATTCCTGCACTCAGAACTAATGTGTCCATTCCAGCGATCTGTGCATATCTTTGGTGCTTTAAAAAATACATGATGGTCATTGCGCAAGGTGTGAGGGACTGATTCATCATTTATCTCCATCTTTCATTGTGGCATTCATAGCCTGGCATATATACGTTTCAGAAATATTGGTGTGGGAAAGTCTTGGTGTCGTTTGATACAAGGAGACCACGGCATTGCAGAATAGAGATATAGTGCGGGTTCGAAGGTGATCAAAGCTTCAGCCTTCCGCCCAGTCAATCAGCATGTGCCAACTATACAATCAACAATTTTCGGCTTCATTAAGGAGTACGAACAACTATATAAAATCTTCAAGATCACTTCTAATAAAGAATTGATTTATGATAGTTAATTATGTAATACTTTCATTTAGAGTTTGCAATTAATTTGAAGGTGTGATTGCAAGAACTGGGTTTTAATTTCTCTAGTTATCAACATTTGTTCTTTAAATTTGTCCATTGTTGAAAACAAAAAAAAAAGCATATATATGTCAAAAATACAAAATCCAAAACAAAAGTAATCATTTGCAGTTCAATTTAGAGTTAGAGATTAGACAGGCTCTTTACAGTGGTATCAGAGCCAGGTTTCCTGCCAGCCTACAGGGAACTAGGTTCATTAATGCAGGGAGATAGATTTATTCTGGGATTTCACTATACACGTAGGGGAAGAACTTCTCCACCTGGTGAACAAGAACAGGGAAATATGGGTGAGAGATTTCCAAGTAATGTAGGGAATGATGAAGATAGAGAGGTTAGAGCAGTATTCAGGGATATTGCACATAGCCAGCAGGAGTTGGCAGTCAAATGGCAAATGTCCTTCTGCAGCTTTCTGAAACTCTTCAGCGGATTTCCTTGCCCAAAGACCATAGCAGAGATAGAGGTACTAGGAGTATCTCAGTTAGCTCACACAGGTCTAGAGCTGATCCTACAGGCACTCATGACAGGCCTCTACGTCCTACTTTCTTGAGGCCAAATTTAGATGTGGGTAATGCTGAGGAGGTAGCATCTTATACTAATGATGTGTTGGCTTTACATGCAGAGTGGGATACTTTGCCACATGAAGTCAAACAAAATCTGAACTTTGACAGGTTTATGAGCCAGAAGAGGCAGCATTCTAAAGGTAGAACTGATTGAAGCAAAGGCATACAAACCAAGATTTAAAACAAGCTAACCTTGACTCATTTTGATGGGAGTGGTAAGGTAACAACTAGAGCTTGGGTTCACAAGCTCAACACATATCTTTCATTGTGTCTTATGTCTGAAGAGGATGCTATCAGGTTTGCTGTGTTGCATTTGGATGGAATAGCCCATGACTGGTGGTACCATGGGTTAGTTTTTTTACATCATGATCAGATTATTTCATATCAGGAGTTTGTGGATAGACTGGTAGAGAGATTTGATAGGAAGGACCCAAAGTCCTATTTTTGTGAGTTAGCACAACTCAGGCAGACGGGCAATTTGGAGGCCTTCATCAATGAGTTTCAACAGAATTCAGTTATGGTTTATGGCTTCTTATAGAGGAGAGTGATGCTCTTTGTAGAGGGTTTAGTTGATCCTCTCAAGGGTTGGGTTAAGTCTTTTGATCCTTCATCCTTGCAGGCAGCCACAAAAAAGGCAAGAGATTTGGAATTTTCAGCTCCTCGTAATAGGTTCCCTCCTAAACCATCCAATCCCACCTATGATAGCAAAGCAGCTCCAAAACGGATAGAGGGATCAGATTTTAAGAAACCTTTGACAGGGCCTTTAGATCAAGAAACACTGTAATGTCCCCATTTTGAGCGAGCATTGGAGTTAGTGGATTTGGCCTCTCATTGGGTCCTTGTAGGCTAATACTGGTGATTAGAGGACCCTGTTGTGGGTTTTGGCTCCGTTTTGAGGGACTTACTATTTATAGTCAGTCAACAGATGGTTCCACTGAGCTCGAATGATTTAGAGGAGTTATATGATGCTCTCAGATTTTATTTATGGCTTCCGGTTTGGACTCCAAGATTATTGGAGGGAGCGTCTATTTTTAGTAAGTCACCCTATCATGTTCATTCATCGTTTTTCATCATCAGAATCACTCTTGTGCTGTCAGATTTTGATTCTGATGCTTCCTCAATCATTTTCGCAAGACGGGTGAATTATGATTATTATTTAATTAAATCGGCTAAGGTTGCTATTTTTATTGGGATTGTATTTTGGGCATCTTAGTGTTATAGCTCGTTGGAACCAGGTTGAGAAGTTTTAAATCCTGAGCTCATAAAACAAGGACCCTATGTGTCAGAATATTGTTATTTTAATGAAAGGGTCTTTTTTCATCATTAAAGTGGAAAGAAATATAATAGTTTATTATATTTCAAATGTGCACATAAAGCGTAGCCTTTATGTAAGTGAAAAGTGTGTGAGAGAAGATATATTTTATTATAAAAGCAATGCTTTGGGCAAAAGCAATTAATTAATGATATCTTTATTTTTTTGCATTGGATGAATTTGGTGATTGGGTTGAGCCTAGGGTTTGAGCAATTGGAAGCTAGAAGAAATGGGAATTCTTCTAAGTATTTTGCACTTTGAATTGGTTGATCTCTGCAGTGAATTGTGCCAGTGTTAATCTCATCCAGAGATTAAGAGTGTGCTTAATTGGTGTCCAAATAGTGGGGAAAATCCAGTGTTGTAGACCAGAATCAATTTACAGTGTGTTGCAGAATGATATTTATTGCAGATTACTGCCATTAGAGGCCAACGTTTGGAGTTTAGGCAGCCTCTCTTCATTTACAGGCAGCGGCTAAGGAAATAGAAACTGTGTTTGGTAATTAGGGGCAGCAGTTGATGCATTGAGGGCACGTTTTTGTTGTCGTAATTTTTATTTTTTTTATAAAATTAACGACAACTATATTAAAATTTAATATTTTTGCTTAAATTTAATATGGGTCTTTTTAAATAAATTCATATATTTATTTAAGTTTTAGTAGCTTGTTTTTATTTCTTTTATTTTAATTAAGTTTTTAATAATAATATATTAACAATATGTTATTTAATAAAACTTAAGTTCCTTTGTTTATATATAATTGCATTGTTATATTTTAATATAATGTGTAATTAAATATAAACAATTTCTTTTTAACTTCCAATTTATCTCCCCACACGGACCTTTTACTCTTCATTACATATTGTAATGTTTACGCTATGAGGATTAAAACTCCCAGAAATTGGACGTTTTAATAACAAATCTATTGTTTCATTGTGAAGTCGGACCTCTTTTAAAGACATTACATTTTTATATGTAATGAAACGCAAATATACTTAAAAGTTCCGCATTGTTTGAAATATCAAAATTTTAATCGGAGGTTTTATATCGTATTGCAAAATACAATGTCTTTCAAACCTCCCGACTATTTCTATCCTTGGTTATTTTCGAGCTTGATTTTTTGTCGAAACTTACGGGATTTATTAAGAGTTTTAAAATGCCTGAACTCTCACTGCCGTAGAGGTCTGAGACTCAAAGACTCCTTTCATGGGGGAGAATTTGCAGTCCCATTACCGTTAAATCCCGAGGAATCTCTAGATGACTAGCAGTCGACATTCATGGATGGAGAAGCTAGTTTGATATTAACTTAGGTTTCTTTGAAACTTCATTTATAGCTCAAGTTTGGGCATTTCAAATCCGGTCTTCATTACTTGTGCTTCCTTTAATTATTTTTGAATCCAGCAGCAGTGATGTTTCTCCATTTTTTGTAGTGTATTGGCCGTTTTTATTAAAAACGTGGCTTTCCAGTGGATTTCAGCAGTCATTTTTCCAGTGAATTTCGTTTTTGGCTCTCACAGCCATTTTTATTAAAAACGTGGATGTATTTGCAAAATCTCAGATGTTTTTCTCCATAAAATGGGTCGTTTTTGCATAAAAAGTGGTTTTCTTGGGGTCTATAATGGACAGTTTTACCAATAAGTAGGTCGTTTTTGCTCCTTGATGGATTATGTATACAATTTTATGTTTATTTCAGCTCTATTTAGGGTATTGAAATGATGTTTTTGCCAAAAACATGCTGAAACTTCCGGATTCTTGTTGTATAATTTCATAAAATAGTGGCTGGGGTTTTTTGTGTTTCTCTTTTGATGTCTTTGTTATTGGTGTTTTGCTTGGAGAATTCCTTCCAAAGGATTAATGGATGTCCTCATTTTCAAGAGGATTTAATTAAAACTTTCCAGAATTGCTTAGAATGACATGCTCAGTCCAAATATGCAAAAGAAACATAATCAAAGCCACTATTTCCTACAATATGAAGTACAAACATATTTCTTCTCAAGAAATGTGTACAACATTTGATGTATCATGCAAAGTTGTGTGGAAGATGTTCAAAAAACCTTCAGAAGTTGAATCTCCATTTTGCAAGAGCCTAGTGTTCGTAGGCATCTCAATTCTACATGCAGCCATGGCTAGGGTTCGTGTATATTCTTTTAAATCAAGAAAGGGTTGCTGTTGCAGTCATACGTCATTTCGTGGAGGATTTGACTTGTTTTCATTAAAGAGCAGTTCTATCATGGAGTAATCTGAAAATATGTAAGTTCTGAAAGCTCTACCATCTCCAAAAATGATAATGTGCAGTCCTAACTTGATAAAACTTGCATACATTTGCCTTATACCAGCAATGGTCATACCTATTATGAGTAAAGTTATGAAGTAAAGCTGCAACATTGTTGAAGAATGTGTCTTCATGCGTAGTTGTTCCCAAAAAATGATTATTGTAAAAATCTCATCATATGCTATCTTTCACGAAACTCAATGTGCAATGCTTCCAAAAAGTTCCATTTGAAAGTTATCACTTTTTCTTGCAAATTGGAAGTTTATAGGTCCTTTGCATATACAACTACATGTTCTGCATGCAATGGAAGATGCAATCTTACCCAAAACCTCCAATATCATTCCTTCCTTGTTTCCAAATTCGGAAGTTTTCATATCCATTACATGTACTACTGCGTGTAATAAAAAAAGTAACTGTCTCAAAAAGTTCCCTACTTTTCCATATCCCAAGGGGAACTTCTCATACCAACTACATGTTCAGAAACATACAGTCACACTGAAAACTTCCACTGCTGTCCTTTCCAAAATTGGAACTTTTTACCCCGACTACATATTTTGTTGCATGTAGTTGAATATGCAGTCACACTGAAAACTTCCACTATTGTTTTTTCCAAAAGGGGAACTTTTTACCTCGACTGCATAAGTTGTTGCATGTTTGAAATACACTTGCACCTTCGTATGCGGTGCACTTTAAAACTTCCAAATTGCATCCATGGCCCACAAAGAACAACTTTTTCACTTCAGCTTCGCTTGAAGCCCAGTTTGCACAGCGATCTACCAAGCTTCAAAATCAAATGTTGCAGGTGTTTATCCAAAGTCAGAAGAAGCAACCATCAGGCACGGAGGAAAGATGAAATCCAAGTTTCATCCATTTTAGAATGCTTTCAATACTGATCCCAAGCAGGTGACAGCGAATCAATAAGAAGGATCGTGAACTTCTTTCCAATAATGGGTGAAAACGAAGATCATTGATGTTACCAAGTGCAGAAGTTAGTATTGTTTTCTGCAGATGTTCCCACTTATTCACAGATTTGAAGATTTCCAGCATTTGGCAATCTGATGACAGAAAAATCTCTTTGATAAGAGATTGATGTAATAGGGTCCTGTCTTGTGAGACACTTAGTTTATTTTTCATCATGCATTCTGTAATATAGTCTTGACAACTTGCATGTAAAGCAAAAATTTGCAATTACATATTTCATTGCATGTAATCACATTACATAGGATTGTAATGTTGAATAAGTCAATTGTAGGTAGTTAGTTGTTGAATAAGTCTCGATTAGTTGGGTTTCTCCCACTTTTCGCTCTTAGCCCCTCACCTATAAATAAAGGAGGGTGCTCATTGTAATAAAAATCTTTATGCATAGCAAGAAAACTCTAGTGAGATTATGCAAGTACAAACTTTGCTTTCATTTGTGCAAGCTAACTTTGAGTGAATAAAAAGCAGGGGTTTTTCAATCTTTGAGTTGAGGGAGCTTGTGGATTTATTATTTGTGTTGCTATAAGGATCTTGAACTTGATTCTGTATAGGCTTTGCGCTATAATTGTCAATTCGAGCTAGTTACAGTGAATACATAGTCTTTGAGCTATGATTCATAATTTTATTAGAGATAGAGTAGAAGGTTCATATGCTTTAAGCCTTTGTGCTTCTATGTTACCCGGGGACGCATTTCCAGCAATAATTGACCCATCCCCGTTTCTGAGACGTCCCGGAAACTCGGAAACTTCCGGAAACCTTTCCCTTGGCTGTCCCATAAAATTAATGTTTCACTTTGTATAATTTGTTTGATTTCCACTCTCATGTGAACTCTAAAGTTAAATTATTTAACACAAACATTATATGTTAAGGTTCTATAATTTATATGAGCATGTGTTATCCATGTTTTTATATGAATATTTAAAATTTCTCTATATATTTTAAATTTTCCCTATTTTTTATATAGTTGTTCCCACTACCATCCCCTGCTCCGAGAAAAAAATCCGTCCCGAAAACCCATTTCCCCGTCCCCACGTCCCCCCGTCCCGGAAACCTGGGGTAACATAGTTGTGCTTATTCTATTGAAATCTTGTAGTTTTAAATTATTGTGAGATAATATATAATTCTTTGAGCTTATATACATATTTCATAGTCTATTATCAACTAGTACGCTTAGCAATTAATCTTTCGGTTAATTCTAAGTTTCTTGGTATTATTGTTTCAACTAGTATCTAAGTTTCAGGTTAGATTCGGGTTGAGTTAGTAGCAATAAGAAGGGTGCCTCCCCTAAGTTGAGAGGAGAGATTTATTCTCACATACTGTGCCTAAATAGTTCATTTTGGAAGTAGTGTGCTTACGGCTACTTACAAAATATTTAGCCAACAGTTTTGACAGTTTAATGCTTCAACTTTGCAATTCACAGCTTGGCATCAAAGAATAATTGTTTCCAGAATAGTTGCGTCTAATATATGGTGCTCAATAATACAAGCGGTCAGATTTCAGGTTTTCTCATTGCAATAAATTTTCTCCTTATTATATTACATGGTCAATGAATGTAATTCATTTCTGGAATGAAATAAAATGAGATACTTGTTCATAGCTAGCAAGGTAATTTGAATGTTATGCATTTGTATATGTTGGAATTGCAAAAATCATTTAAATACAAACAAAACAAACCATATATACTCAGAAATCAGAACTTAGACATTGCATGCCAACTGTTTGACGAATGTCAAACATCCAAAATTGAAACAATTTAGTGTTTGTCAGGATTAGAACTCAGAAGAAACACCTAATGATCCAAGGACGAAAAGATTATGTTTTTATTGCAGGGCCCCGTATGATGAGAAACATGAGTGTCCCATGAAGCCAAAGGGTAGAAATAGGCTTATGGAGTGGTTTTATGAGGATGAACATGGTTCTGATTTTGAGGGACAGCCAGTTGATCAAGAGGAAGAGAGTTATGAAGCAGTTAATGATGAAAAGGTTGATGATGATTCCAACCTCAAGGTAGTCTATCTCTCAAGCATGAAGAAAGATGGATCCTTCAGAATGCGGGATCTCTTAGCAAGGCAGAGAGTTATTGCATTATTGGATACAGGTGCCACTCACAACTTTATAGATTCACAGTTAGTATCCAGGAGGGGTACTCAGACATAAGAGTTTGAAGGTATTAGAGTTAAGGTGGATGATGGTTACACACTTAAGTGTAACAAAATGATGTTAGTGTTTTCAGATTCTAACAAGGAATATACAATATATAGAGGTCTTTCAAATACTAAGACACAGGATATAATAAATATTCTCAAGTAAAGAAAGATAATACCCAAATTTGAAGTGGTCTGAATTTATCCTTTTGTTGGCTTCAAATCTGCACTTTGTATTCTTCAAATTAGTCCCTCAATGTTGTCGTCAATGACTGTTATGAATCAGCTCTTGAAGGTCTTCAATTCACTCTTCTAGGGCTGCTCCAATTTGCCCTAGTTCGCCCTTTTTCATCTGCCTTAATTCGCCCTTTTAGGGTGCTCTAATTCTGCGCTAATTCGACCTTTAGGGCTGCTTAAATTGTCCTTGAATTCTGCTCTTAGTAGCCTCCAATCTGCCCTTTAATTCACTATTAAGGTCTGCGCTAGTTCGTACTTCAATATCTGCTCTAGTTCCCTCTATGGATATGCTCTTCTTCTTCCAATTCGAACCTTGAATTTCGCTTCTAAGTGAACTGAAATAAATCGCTCAAGTAGAGGATGAAAATGATTAAGAATATCCAATTGTAATTCTGCTCAAGTACTTATCACATTATGTTTCCGTTGAGTTCCTTGAGCAGATCTACTCTCTTTATTTATACATAATGATGACTCTCCAAGAGTCATAACTCTTTCCCTCAAGGACTGGCCGACTTGGTCCTTAATAATATATTCTTTTATATTATTTTCTCCATATTTAATTATTAAAATCAATCCTTAATAATAAATAACCTTTTATATTTATTATTATTATCTAGCCGATTTTATCATAATTAAATATATCAATAATATATCCAATATATTAATTATTATTACTACCACTTTGTCCAATGCATTGATCTTTGCTATAAAGGCCAAAACATTAACACTCCCTCTTGGACTTGAGGAAAAGATCAACCTATAGATCTCCCATCTATAGTAGGAAAAATAAAACATAACAATGGATTCCTTATCCAATAGTGTCATAGATATCACATCTATCATCTTATAAAACATGATGAAAACATAAGTCACACATGTATTCCATCAATCCATGATAATATTCCGAATATCAAGTACCAATGATATTCATCAAGTGCTCCGAGTATTGGCCTATAGTCATTACGACTATGATGTCGACCACATACTCAACCTTGAGTCTAACAGACTTAATCATAATATTCATTAATAACTTACCGACATCAAGTCTGTGATGTCATCATATCAAATCCATGATATCAAGAACATTGGCTTACCGAATAGCAAGCCCATCAAATCCATGATGTCACCATATACTCTCTTGTGGATCTATGATCCCCAAGCCTCAAGGACTCAACCGATATCAAATCCATGATATAAACAGCATTGGCCAGATATCAAGTCCATGATATTCACTAAATGCTCCGAGTAATGGCTTCCCGACATCAAGTCCATGATGTCACCATGTACTCAACCTGTGGATCCAAGATCCACGAGTCACAAGGACTCAACTGATATCAA
>MU223385.1:1666364-1682191 GCA_018584345.1 Thuja plicata
TAGCCTCCAATCTGCTCTTTAATTCACTATCAAGGTCTGCTCCAGATTGGTATAGTTCGCACTTCAATATCTGCTCTAGTTCGCTCTATGGATCTGCTCTTCTTCTTCCAATTCGAACCTTGAATTTTGCTTCTAAGTGATCTGAAATAAATCGCTCAAGTACAGGATGAAAATGATTAAGAATATGCAATTGTAATTCTGCTCAAGTACTTATCACATTATGTTTTCGGTGAGTTCCTTAAGCAGATCTACTCTATTTATACATAATGATGACTCTCCAAGAGTCATAACTCTTTCCCTCAAGGACTGACTGACTTGGTCCTTAATAATAATATATTCTTTTATATTATTTGCTCCATATTTAATTATTAAAATCAATCCTTAATAATAAATATAACCTTTTATATTTATTATTATTATCCAACCGATTTTATCATAATTAAATATATCAATAATATATCCAATATATTAATTATTACTATTGCCACTTTGTCCAATGCGTTGATCTTTGCCGTAAAGGCCAAAACATTAACAAATGATTCATGAGCTTCCCATGAAGTTGAATAATTATGAATTCAAAACTGATTTTTATGTTGTGGATATGGGAGGTACTGATGTAGTTTTGGGCGTGAGCTGGTTACATACTATTGAGGCATTCTATCTCAGCCTTATGGACATGGAAATGAAGTTTGAAATTAATGGAAAAAAAAACATATTCTTAATGCTATCAGAGAGAAAAACTTGAGGATGGTTTCACTCAAGCGTATGCAGCGACTTATCAGTCATGATGCAGTTGAGTGGGCAAGAGAGTGTAGATTATTACCTACACTAGATGAGACAGGTAAATCAGTTTATCACCCTAATATACAAGAACTCAGAACTAAACATGCTAAAGTGTTTAGTGATATACCACATGGCAGGCCACTTGATAGAGGCACAGAGCATATCATTGAGCTAGAGGAGGGCACTACGCCCATCATGATTACTCCTTACCGGCACTCTAAGCGCTTGAAAGATGAAATTGAGAAGACAATTCAGGAGTTGTTATCTATGGGACATATTAGGCCGAGTAAGTCCCCCTTTGCTTCATCAGTTGTTTTGGTGAGAAAAAAGATGGTACACTTAGGATGTGCATTGATTACCGGATGTTGAATAAGAGGACAATTAAAAACCGTATCCTATCCCACGCATTGATGAGTTGATAGATGAGCTGCATGGTGCATCTTTCTTCTCTAAAATTGATTTGAGGTCCAGGTATCATCAGATTAGAGTGGACATTTTGAGTTTTTAGTCATGCCTTTTGGGTTGACTAATGCTCTAGCTACTATTCAGTCGACCATGAATAAGGTCTTTCACAGCCAATTAAGGAGATTTGTTTGGGTCTTCTTTGATGATATTTTGGTGTATAGTAAGACGTGTAATGATCATCTTTCTCATCTGGATACAGTTTTGGATATCTTGGATAGGGCTTCCTTGTATGCCAAGGAGTCCAAGTGTGTTTTGGGTATGACCGAGTTGCTATACCTTGGTCATATTATCAGTGTAGAGGGAGTTCTCATGGATCCTGATAAGGTTCGTGCTATACTTGATTGGCCTACTTTAGGGAACTTGACACAACTTAGAGGACTTATTGGTCTATGTGCTTTGTACCGCATATTTGTAGCTGCGTTCTCTCGTCACGTAACTCCTCTTACTAATTTGACCCGTAAGGGTGCTTTTGAGTAGACCTCTCAGGCACAGGATTGGTTTGAGAAGTTCAAACATATTATGACTTCATGCCTGGTTCTAGCGATGCCAGGTTTCACTAGGCCGTTTGAGTTGCATTGTGATGCTTCTGGTGAGGGCATTGGTCTTGTTCTATCCCAAGATCGCCATCCTATTGTTTTTGAGAGCAGGAAACTCAGAGGTCCTAAGAGAGCTTTTAGTGTTTATGACAAGGAAATGTTGGCCATAATTCATGCTTTGGCCAAATTCAAGTAGAATCTAATTGGTAGTAAGTTTTGTATTAAATCTGATCATAATAGCTTGAAGTATTTCCTTGGACAGCGAGATCTTAATGAAAGACAGAAGAAGTGGGTTAGCAAACTGCAGTCTTATGATTTTGACATTTCTTATATTAAGGGTACTCAGAATGTGGTTGTTGATGCACTTTCTCGGAGCCAACATTTATGTGCTATTACTAAGATATCTGAGGATTGGAGACACTTGATCATTGTTGATTATGCCAAAGATCAGTGGGCATCTAGTATTATTGATGGGTCTATACAGGACAGCAGGTATACTCTTGTAAATGAGCTGATCATTTACAAGGGGAGGATATTATTGGTACCAGGATTGAATGTCAACCAAGTGGTGTTGAGAGCTTTCCATGATTCTCCTTTAGCTGGACACCCTGGGTTCTTCAAAATCTACAGACATGTTCGGGAGAGATTCACATGGAAGGGTCGGAAGTCTGATGTGCAACAATATGTAAGAGAGTGTTTTGTTTGTCAGTAGAACAAGCAGGAGCACACATATCTAGCTGGTTTATTGCAGCCACTTCCCATCCCTAAGCGGAAGTGGGAATGCTTATCTATGAACTTCATCAGGGGCTTACCTAAAGCCCAGGGCAGAGATTGTATATATGTGGTAGTTGATCGTCTCACGAAATATGCACTTCTTTCCGATCACTACTACATTTTCAGTGACGCAGGTTGTAGAGTTATTTTTCTAGGAGGTTTTCAGATTGCATGGTTTACCCCGAAATATTGTGAGTGACCGAGATAGCCGTTTTATGAGTCACTTCTGGCAGGATTTGTTCAGGTTATGTGGGACACAGTTGACTCTGAGTACCAGTTACCACCCTCAAATTGATGGCAAGACTGATATCGTTAATAAATGGGTGGAGGGCTATCTTCGGAACTGTGTCTGCACAGCAACGTGCTTGGGTGAAGTGGATATACTTGTGTGAGTATTGTTATAATTCCACTCACCATATGTCTATTCGGATGACTCCTTTCAGAGCTTTGTATGGGTATGATCCTCCGAGTTTCATGGATTTGTTATTCAGTGATAGCTGAGTTCCCAGCGTATGTGATTTGCTACAGGACAGTCAGGATATTATGGGGACATTGCGGGATAATATTCAGAGAGCTCAGAATCAGCAAAAGCAGTATGTTGATCAGCGGAGAGTTGCTTTCTCTTTCCAGGTTGGGGATATGGTATATTTGATGTTGCAGCCTTACATCCAGTCACCTATTCGGAAGAGCGGAGCTGAGAAGCTCAAACCTCGCTATTATGGTCCTTTCCGTGTTGTCAAACGGGTAGGCGAGGTAGCTTATGAGCTTGATTTGCCAGAGGACAGCAAGGTGCATAATGTGTTTCATGTTTCATGCCTCAAGAAGGCGTTAGGTCGGCATGTTGTCCCATCTTCTATTTTGCCACCTCTGGATGATGAGGGGAACTTATAGTTGATTCCTGAGGCTATCCTGGAGACTCGAGAGAGGCATTTGCGTAGGCAATTTATCAGGGAGTTTTTGGTGAAATGGTTGGGTTTACTTGTCGAGGATGTCACTTGGGAGTCAGAAGATATTCTTCAGCATCCAGGATTGTGATTGCTTGAGGACAAGCAATCTTGGGGAGGGAGGACTTTGATGTCCCCATTTTAGCAGGTGTCAGGGACATGTCATTGTTAGCCCATCACTGTGACCCTCGTGAGCTAACGGATTGTTTTGGGGGTCTCTGGTTGAGAACTTAATATTTATAGTAAGTCTTTTTTTGGCAGTCTCCATTTGTGGTCGGATGTCTGAATAATTGGCGTGGCAGAGTATGTGGATTTGGCTTGGAGTTATAGTATTGAGTTGGATATAATTAATTAAGTTTAACTTAATTAATTTTAAAGCTTAAAACATAAATTTATGTTATAAGATAGCCACTTGATTTTGGTGCTAAGTCATTTATCCTTTATTAGTGTTTTTTATTTAAGCGCCAAGTCTATGAAAGAGGGCGAAGGTTATTATTTTAATATAATTCAAAATTTGAATCACCTATGTATTAGGTGCTAAGTTATGACTTTCATGCGAAGTGTAATTATGAAGCTCCCTATCGATGGAAAGAAAGAGGTTTATAAAACTTTGTTTGGGGATTTCGAAACCATCTTTTGACATATTTAAAAGTTTCGAACATTGGCGTGAGGGTTTCAAAAAATTGGTTTCAAGAGAATTGAGAATTCTCGTGAATTCCTGCACTCAGAACTGGTGTGTCCATTCCAGCGATTTGTGCATATCTTTGGTGCTTTAAAAAATACATGGTCATTGCGCAAGGTGTGAGGGACTGATTCATCATTTATCTCCATCTTTCATTGTGGCATTCATAGCCTGGCATATATATGTTTCAGAAACATTTGTAACGGAAAGTCTTGGTGTCGTTTGATACAAGGAGACCACGGCATTGCAAAATAGAGTTACAGTGCAGGTTCGAAGGTGATCAAAGCTTCAGCCTTCCGTCTAGTCAATCAGCCTGCGCCAACTATACAACCAACAATTTTCGGCTTCATTAAGGAGTATGAATAGCAGCTAAATAAAATCTTCCAAGTCACTTCCAATAAAGGATTGATTTATGATAGTTACTTATGTAATACTTTCATTTAGAATTTGCAATTAATTTGAAGGTGTCATTGCAAGAACTAGGTTTCAATTTCTCTAGTTATCAGCATTTGTTCTTTAAATTTGTCCATTGTTGAAAACACAAAAAAAAAAGAATATATATGTCAAAATTACAAAAAAAATACAAAATCCAAAACAAAAGTCATAATTTGAAGTTCAATTCAGAGTTAGAGATTAGACAAGCTCTTTACAGTGCGCCTACGGCCATGTCTGCCAAGTACTAGTCGAGGTCACTAGACTCACTGTGAGTCTCAGTCATGTGCTGGAGAGATGCATCAAACCTGACCTCACACGCCCCCTCTCGTACGCCTATGTCATGCGGGGGATCTATCTCCAACTCTTTGACCAGTGAACTCTCTCCCTCCAAATCCACAATCTCCTGAGATGGTACCTGTCGCCACAGTGAAAGGATTGTGGGTCCAACAAGTGCCATGAGGGTGAGTTGGAAACAAGTGAGCCAAGTGCTCATGGTAGTCTGTGACGCAATAGTTGCACTCACCAACATCTCACTAACACCATCCCTTAGTAGCACCTCGGGCTACTCCATGGCTATAACCTTCGTCCCTACTGCCTCCACGGCCACCTATGACTCAATCACCTCCTCTCGCGGCATCTCCTGGGCTACCAACTCCTCCATGGCTCTACTATCTCGGCTGTTGGCTACTAGACCACTCCCATGGCAGACTCAGCTGCTATGGGCTCTGACTCTGTCACTACTAGTGGGGCCACAACTATCGTATCCACACTCGTACTGGGAGATGTGATTGTAACTGGACCCTCAACTGCCCAAAGCCTGGTACCAAAACCGCTGCTACTGTTATCCCAAATGAAGTAGGTGTAGACAATTGGCTGCTCCCAGATAAACGTGTTGGTGCAAAGAGAACTCTATCAGAAGGTGTGAGACTACCCACAAGTGTGACTCCAACCCCCGAATCCAACGCCTCTCCCTCCGTTGGGTGACTCTCTTGGCTCATCATCTTGAAACTCCCTCCGCTGGCCCTGGACGTGTCTGCGGACTCCTCCTGTCCACTATCCTCGCCATCTGTCTCGGGCACAACCACATGATGCTTCCGCTTTTGGCCCAACTGAATAGAACCACTCGTGGCCAAGGTGTCCAAATGTCACCAATACAGGAATATAGAGTAGATGTAACAAACATATGCAACGTAAGAGAACTCACAAATATATTTCCATTAATCTCATAAGTTATTACAATGTATTTCAAACGACACCAACAATACTTCTATTTCATGACGACAACAACCACCACAATAACATCTTTCAGAGACAAATACATGGACATATATAGAGGTGTCGAGGGGGTGCGAGTGCCAACCATCGGCAATTGTCACACAACTACGTACCCCCTCGGCAAATACTAACATACTAATTACCAAACAAAATACTTGTTTGTCTTTGAAAAACCCAACACTCCCACTTAATTAATATTCTTTGTACTTTTTCATATATCCATTTGATACTTTTTCATTCATACTCTACTCTATGTACTATGCTTTTTGCATTATGCACCTCATGCACAAATTTGAGAAGCACAAATTCAAGGAGGGGCTAAGGATGGCATTATCTTTCATCCCAAAATAGAAAAATGAAAATAGTAAAGATGTTTGTAAGACTAAGCTTGATGAGAAGATGAAAACAATCCAAAGAAGTATGCTTGTATATTTGCATTTGACAAGCATGCATTGGCAAAAGAAAAAGAATTTGATAGAGGAAGGTTGGGTGCTTATGTTCAACTTCACATATAAAGGAGTTCCTATTGATATAATAATGACATAAAAAATATTAAGGGAAGAGTAATGAAACATCTCTTTACCATCAATGTAAAATGGGATGAGCTATTGAAATAGGGAGGACAATGCCATTGATGTCAAGATGAGAAACTATCAAAGAAATCTTCAAGACAAGCTTAAGCATAAAAAGAGCAATTGCATCAAAGATCAAGGGATTCAAGGTGACATAAGAGCAATCCAAATTTGTCAAGAATAATACCAATAGAAAGTAGTATATAGCCTTGAAGGTAATAAAAGAAGAAAGCTTCAAATAAAGAAAGAATGATAGCATTGATGTGAAGAGAGAAGCATCTCACCCAAGTAAATCAGAATACAAAGGATCAAAAAATAGAGAGAAAGGAGTATTAAAGCGAGTGGGGGGTCACTAGAAAATCTTCGACAAGTGGAGAACTATATGCGTATTGCAGTTGGTGTGAGTATAAGAATGGATGTTTCACATGATCATAGAAGTTTAATGAACATCCCTTTGCCATTGATGTCAAAGGGGGAGAGGTATAGAAAGGATAAGAGTTAGAGAAAAGCAAAAATTATGTTGTCATCAATGACAAAGGAGGAGATTGTTGAAAAAAATTTCATTGATGTCAAGAAGATATTCATTATCTTTATGAATGAAAGAGATTGATGAAATATATATGATGCATGTTGGTCGACTTCCTCTATAATACGCAACAGTTATAAGGTAGTGATGTAATAAGACAACAATGGTGTTTGATAAAATATTAATAATCAGTGCTTTGGATAATGGATCAAGTTCACAATTAATAAACATAGAATAAAATTAAAGCTAAGTTTCGCCAAGTTTCTAGTACAGGGGGACGACACAATGCATTTCGGGGACAGGATTTTTTTAGGCCATTTTTTCAAGACCAAGGACGAGGATGGGGACGAATATATATATATATATATATATATATATATATATATGGAAATTTTAGACATTCATATGATAACATTGTTAAAGTTGCAAATGTAATCACATTGACATATACATTACAGAATTAAAAAAATACAATAGAGTTCATATGAGAGTTGGAAAAATTTAATAGTGATACTTAATTGCTTCTATAATGGATAATTCATGTCAATGTACACATGCAAAATATTACTACGTATACCAAAAAGCCCAAAGGCTACAAAAACTATAAAACATGATCATGAAAAGCAAAGTTTGATGACTTGGACTTGACTCAGCAGCCCAGAAGTTTAAAGGGCAGCAATGAAAAGCTGCACAAGATGTTAGATGTTAGATGACTAAGTTTTTTGTTTTAGGCAAGCGTCTTTGTTTTATGTAAAGGTTTGTTGTCAAGGGTTGTGAGGGTCCTTGTGGGTCCCCACCCCTTGCTTCTCTGATTTTAGTTTTTTTTTCAATTGCTTTGATGGTGACTCTCTCGGCTCATCATCTTGAAACTCCCTCCGCTGGCCCTGGACGTGTCTGTGGACTCCTCCTGTCCACTATCCTCGCCATCCATCTCGAGCGCAACCACATGATGCTTCCGCTTCTGGGCCAACTGAATAGAACCACCCGTGGCCAAGGTGTCCAAATGTCACCAATACAGGAATATAAAGTAGATGTAACAAACATATGCAACGTAAGGGAACTCACAAATATATTTCCATTAATCTCATAAGTTATTACAATGTATTTCAAACGACACCAACAATACTTCTATTTCATGACGACAACAACCACCACAATAACATCTTTCGGAGACAAATACATGAGCATATATAGAGGTGTCGAGGGGGTGCGAGTGCCAACCATCGGCAATTGTCACCCAACTACGTACCCCCTCGGCAAATACTAACACACTAATTACTGAACAATATACTTGTTTGTCTTTGAAAAACCCAACACTCCCACTTAATTAATATTCTTTGTACTTTTTCATATATCCATTTGATACTTTTTCATTCATACTCTACTCTATGTACTATGTTTTTTGCATTATGCACCTCATGCACAAATTTGAGAAGCACAAATTCAAGGAGGGGCTAAGGATGGCATTATCTTTCATCCCAAAATAGAAAAATGAAAATAGTAAAGATGTTTGTAGGACTAAGCTTGATGAGAAGACGAAAACAATCCAAAGAAGTATGCTTGTATATTAGCATTTGACAAGCATGCATTGGCAAAAGAAAAAGAATTTGATAGAGGAAGGTTGGATGCTTATGTTCAACTTCACATATAAAGGAGTTCCTATTGATATAATAATGACATAAAAAACATTAAGGGAAGAGTAATGAAACATCTCTTTACCATCAATGTAAAATGGGATGAGCTATTCAAATAGGGAGGACAATGCCATTGATGTCAAGATGAGAAACTATCAGAGAAATCCTCAAGAGAAGCTTAAGCATAAAAAGAGCAATTGCATCAAAGATCAAGGGAGTCAAGGTGCCATAAGAGCAATCCAAATTTGTCAAGAATAATACCAATAGAAAGTAGTATATAGCCTTGAAGGTAATAAAAGAAGAAAGCTTCAAATAAAGAAAGAATGATAGCATTCATGTGAAGAGAGAAGCATCTCACCCAAGTAAATCAGAATACAAAGGATCAAAAAATAGAGAGAAAGGAGTATTAAAGCGAGTGGGGGGTCACTAGAAAATCTTCGACAAGTGGAGAACTATATGCGTATTGCAGTTGGTGTGAGTATAAGAATGGATGTTTCACATGATCATAGAAGTTTAATGAACATCCCTTTGCCATTGATGTCAAAGGGGGAGAGGTATAGAAAGGATAAGAGTTAGAGAAAAGCAAAAATTATGTTGTCATCAATGACAAAGGAGGAGATTGTTGAAAAAAATTTCATTGATGTCAAGAAGATATTCATTATCTTTATGAATGAAAGAGATTGATGAAATATATATGATGCATGTTGGTCGACTTCCTCTATAATACACAACAGTTATAAGGTACTGATGTAATAAGACAACAATGGTGTTTGATAAAATATTAATAATCAGTGCTTTGGATAATAGATCAAGTTCACAATTAATAAACATAGAATAAAATTAAAGCCAAGTTTCGCCGAGTTTCCAGTACAGGGGGACAACAAAATGCATTTCGGGGACAGGATTTTTTTAGGCCATTTTTTCAGGAACAAGGACGAGGATGGGGACGAATATATATATATATATATATATGGAAATTTTAGACATTCATATGATAACATTGTTAAAGTTGCAAATGTAATCACATTGACATATACATTACAGAATTAAAAAAATACATAGAGTTCATATGAGAGTTGGAAAAATTTAACAGTGATACTTAATTGCTTCTATAATGGATAATTCATGTCAACGTACACATGCAAAATATTACTGCATATACCAAAAAGCCCAAAGGCTACAAGTTTGCACTACAAATGTCAAAAACTATAAAACATGATGATGAAAAGCAAAGTTTGATTACTCGGACTTGACTCAGCAGCCCAAAACTTTCTAGGGCAGCAATGAAAAGCAGCACAAGATGTTAGATGTTAGATGACTATGTTTTTTGTTTTAGGCAAGCGTCTTTGTTTATGTAAAGGTTTGTTGTCAAGGGTTGTGAGGGTCCTTGTGGGTCCCCACCCCTTGCTTCTCTCATTTTAGTTTTTTTTCAATTGCTTTGTAATGACCCAATCCAATTTCTATACCAAATTTTTGCACTTTTTTCACAAACTTAAATGATAGACATTACATCAAACAATTTATATGCATTAAGTGACAGTTTTTTATTTGCAATGTTTAATGACAATTGTCTAATGAATTCGAAAGATTATTTGCATTTCATAAACATTCATAAACTCAAAACATTACATCAGTACTTGGCAAGAACTTTCTTAAACATCAAAGTTACAATAACAAATTTGATACATTGCTGCTCAGAAAATACAAAAATTCATTCATCTTCGACCCCAAACTGAAAATGGATAGCAGACATTAATAAATTAGTCTATACTCCTGCCATACTTAATAAGGAAAAAAAGAGACTCAAATATGCTCCAAACTGAACTATCACCTGGCAAAGAGCTCAAGCCAGCCAGCTGAATTGCAACAACCAGCTAAAAGGGGCCCAAACACCTCAAATCTACTTCAGTCCTAAGTGTTGGAATAACAAATGCCCCCCAACTTGCAATACTAGTAGAATGCCACCCTATCTCAACTATTTGGATGTAGTAAACCCTCAACTTGCACCTCATTTCAAACACCCGTCTTCGTCTGAAAATGGTGGCCAAAAAAAGATGAAGCAGAATTGAAAAAAAGAGGATGTGTTGTCATCCCTCAAACGTTTAAGGATATCTCAAACATCTCCAATGTGTCCCCAAGACAGCCAGCCAAGCCCCTGGGTGTCTCCAAGACATACCTGCATCCCCGAGAAAAAAATCTATTTCTGGGATGCCTGCGATCCCCAAGGCACCCATCTGCATCAAACTTAGGAGATCGTTAATGTGAGTTTTGTTCCACTACAACATACAAAATCGAATACTTAATATTTCAAGGTAAAATACCAAATCTCCAACTCTCTATTGAATAAGGATGCTCATATGCTAAATAATGTAGACAGATTGTGTGATCAAATGAGACAACCTCAAGGTTCCTTCTTTATTGTGGACTTTCAGTTAGTTATAATGATGTGATATGTTGGTTATCACAAAGGGACTTACATTGTTCAATCAATGGATATCAACTTGACTTTAACCTCTTCTCACCAAACAACTGCAAGGGAAGGGTTTAGAAAACTACTCTACTCCTAGAATGCAAGAAATTATGGATGTCTTTGTAACTCTACTAGACTTAGTTTAGCCATTGACATCAACCAAGCTAGTGCAATCTCCTAAGATAAATGTAAGATGTTCAAACTACCACCATTCCATTAACACCATCCATCGATGCATATCAATGTGCAAGCATTAATCGAAGTTAAAGTTCATATAAATGTCAGTTGACCACACAAGGCGTACTTACAATCAGCAAGCAGCTAGGTTTGGTCTAAGTGAGTTCACCAAAGAAGCATCCAAAATCACTTCCATTCAACTATTTCTACTTCTACTCAACATGAAATAAAATCCTAAATGAGGAATTGAAGAAACCATACAATACTTCAAAGCAACATTAAGTAATCCACCATGAAGACCAACAATAAATCATCAATTACTTTGATAGCATTTTGGCAACAATTTCATCGAAATCTCCTCTCCTACTCTACCTCTACTACTAGCTCTTCTCTAATGAATCTACTATCTAACCCCTTACAAATGAGGAGACCTTGGCCTTTTATAGGTGTTCAATTACAATGAAGGGCCAAGATTTATCCCTACAAACCCTAATTAGGGTTGCCACCCTTATCATCCAATTACATGAAGGCACCACCCTATGGGCCAATTAGGAAATTACAATGCTTTTGAGAGGCAATAAGAAAATTGTACACTTGGCATAATATGATTGAATGTGCTTGGACACGTGTAACTCAAATTTTATGATTGGTAGAATACAACTAGGCGCCACCTCGGTATCCTTATCTCATAGACTTGATCAATCCTTTGGTGGTGAGAAAATATCTCTTGATACTCGACATTGCCAATCCTTCAATTGTGATGGCATATTCCCAGATCGCTTCATCTTCTCAAATTTTCTCCATCCTTACTCTTGGAAATTTTCTCATTGCCATGATTTGGACTTGATTGTACTTGCCAACTTGAATCTTGAACTTCTTGAAGTGATGAATTCTTCATGTAACTAGATCCTTCAAAATAAACTTGGATTTCCAGAGGAAATTCAAGTTAATGAAGATTTTCTCTATTTTTTTCTTGTGGGCCTGCAAATTTGTTCTTTCTCGAACTCCATCTTGATCTTGATCGTTGCATTTGCACTTTGGTAATTTGATCTGAACCTTCTTCTCAATTGCAGCCCTCAAGCTTGAGCTTGTTCTATCCACTTGAAGTCTTGGAATCAGCCTTACCATCATCTACAAGCCACCCCTTCAACAATTTACCTTGCAAAACAAGAGAGAAATCTCATCAAGTTCATGAAAGGATGAAAGAAATCTGAAAGCTTTCATTAAATAAAATTGCATCAATATCAAAACAAGGAAGCAATTTTGGGCATGGAATCTGTTAGTTCAAGATCAACTTCTTTTGATTGATTTTCTCCAAGGTTTTGGAATGAATTCACTCTCAAAATCTGGAAAATAAATAATTTTCAATGAATGTCACCCAGATTTTACTTTTCTTATCACCCCTATACTCTGATTTTGCAATAAATGTGCCCTACTCTCCCAGAATTGCCACCTTTGACGCCTTTCAAATATTTTATTAGATCCTTTGCTGCCTTGAATGGGAGAGTTCGTTGTCTGTAGAAGAGGTAGATCTACACTTGATTTAATGTTAAAATGAACTGATCTTCCTTCCTATATAGGCGTTAGTTGGTCTTGGAGAGGCGCATGCCCGTATGCAGGCCAACTCGGCCTTTGCAAGCCAATGAAATCATTTTAATTAATTTGTTTTCTTTTAGCCCTCTAGGTCGACCTCACTAGGAAAGATAATAATTTTCAAAATGTTTAATCTCTCATTAATAAAAGTTGTTGCATTTCAGCTCTTGGTCGAGCCTCATTATATAGGGGCGGAAATTTGCAATGAGAGGATTTTTGGAATCTCATAGGCTGGTGGAATCCGCCTAGCCTAGAAGATTTTCCTCTTGTTGCATTTTCCTCTCCACAACTCATTTCTCCATTGAATCCAAACTATCACAACCACCTTCCTCATGAGATTCAGTTCTTTCTTGACTCTCGACATCGTTTCCACATTTTGATCCCTCATTTCGTGAGTTGGAAGGTGGAGTTCATGCTTTGTCATCATCAAAGTAAGGCGGAGATTTCCATGGGTAGAGGATTTTATCCTTGGGAGGTGACGGAATCCACCATCGCTCGAGGAATCCTTGATTTTGTTCACGCTTCATTCTCAACCCCAATCTTGCTCCTCTTTCATCAATTTTCATCCTTACTTGACCGATTAGACTTCCCTCCTTTTTACACTTGAACTCAGTTAGTACAAGACAAGCATGTCTTTATCTGTCTAGGGGCGGGATTTGGTGTCGCTTGAGGAGTTTGGAATCCTCATACAATGGCAAAATCCGCCTACCCAAGAGGAATCTCAAATCTGCAACTATCATCTTCTTTGTAAAACCCCTTCAATCCTTGTTCCATTCCAATTCTCAGACCCCCTCACTACATCGAATTAAGTCAGTGCCTACATTTTGATTGCCATTTTTATGCTTCGTTCTTGACTTTATAAATTTTGGAGGGTCAGATCTTGTGTTTTCATCCTAATAAGCTGAGGCGGAATTCAGGAGTATGGGAGGATTGATATGAGGAAAAGCCCAAGATATTGATGGGTTGCAAGCTGAATATCTAAAATGGGGCATTGATATTCTTGCGCCTCATATCAATCGTAACTTCAACAATGTTAATGAAGAAGGTCTTCCCGAAAATTGGACAACTAGTGTGGTGATTCTCCTTCACAAGAACGGTGACATAAATAATCCATCAAATTATCGAGCAATTATGGTTAATCCCCTCCTTGGTAAGCTATTTGGTAGCATGATAGAATGAAAAATCAGTAGATGGGCAGAGATAGAGGGTAAAAGAGCAAAGGGGCAGACTGGTTTTAGACCAAAATGTTCCACTATTGATCACAGTGTCACTCTTAGATTCCTAGTTGAAAAAATATGGAACACCAAAGGTGTTGAGGCCTTTTGTTGCTTTGTGGACTTAAAAAACGCCTTTGACACGGTACCACACGAAAAACTTTGGGATAGAATGGAAGAACTAGAAATCCCTATGGAGCTTAGGGCTGCGGTACATAGACTTTATGAGCAGGTAAAGGCTAAAAGCAGAACTATAGAAGGGATGTCAAAATGCTTTGGCAGCGACATTGAGGTTAAGCAGGGGTGTTTGATCTCCCCAACTTTGTTTGGGCTTTATATTGATAAGTTAAAAGATTGGCTAGACAAGACAAATGGAGAGGGAGTCCAGTTAGCTAACTATGTGATAAAACTACTTTTGTATGCAGACTATCTCATTTTAATAGCCAAAACAGCCAAAGGGCTGAGAGAACACTTAAAGGCATTGGAAACCTTTTGTCATGAAGTGGGAATGCAAGTGAACACCAGTAAAACCAAAGTGATGATCTAATCTTTGAAAAGAAACAGGAAGACTCCAAACGTGTTCCTTTTCAAAGGAAATCCTTTAGAGATTGTGAACGAATACAAATATCTGGGGATCGATTTTCAAAACAAACTTAGTTGGGAAACCTTTTGTCATGAAGTGGGAATGCAAGCGAACACTAGTAAAACCAAAGTGATGATCTTCTCTTTGAAAAGAAACAGGAAGACTCCAAACATGTTCCTTTTCAAAGGAAATCCTTTAGAGATTGTGAACGAGTACAAATATCTGGGGATCGATTTTCAAAACAAACTTAGTTGGGAAACGTGCAAAGCAAAAAGAATTCAAGGGTGTTGGAAAGCATTGTACTCTTTACAAAATAAATGTAGGAATGCTGAGTTGTGGGATTGGAAGACCAAGAAAATGTTGTTTGGTCTATTAGTTACACTGGTGATCCTTTATGGGTGTGAAAATTGGGGCAGCAGCGTGTCAGATCAAAAATGGAGACAGGTAGAAAGAATTCAGAAGCATCTCATCATCAGCAGCCTCAAAAATAAAACAGTAGTGCCTTATGAAACAGGTACCTTCCCATTAGAAGCTTCGGCAATGATCCGGCTATTGAAATACCTAATGAAAACTCAACATATGGAAAATCACCGCTGGCCTAATTTAGTTACGGAGGAAACACTAGATAGGAGAAAGAGCACATGGATGAAGCAAAACGTCAAGTGGATGAAAAAATGGGATATAAACATTCAAGAGTGTCCGGTTAGCAATGAAGAAATAAAGAAGTTTGTACGAGTAAAATTTAGGAGTTATCATATAGTCAAAGTTGTTAAGGAATTATAGATCAAATAAGATATAAAACTGAATGTCTGTAGTAGAATACAATTGCCTTGTTTATTGATTGATTCTACAAAAATATATTTGTATTTATGTATTTGTATTCATTATAGAGAGATGTGGTTGTTGATACTAAATGAAGTGACTGTTCATTATACATATCATTTATTAATAACTAATATATATATATATATATGAGTTTGTTCCAATATATATTTATCAGAGAAATATATATATTAATAATTATTATTAATATTATATATATATATATATACATATATATAATATATGCATAGTTAAACACGAACGAACAATATGTTAACACTCCCTCTTGAGAGAGAGTTTAATAGATTTGTAGAATTTTCATATCATGATATATGGCCCAAT
>MU223385.1:1686766-1699914 GCA_018584345.1 Thuja plicata
GAGTTCGTTCCAATATATATTTATCAGAGAAATATATATATTAATAATTATTATTAATATTATATATATATACATATATATATAATATATGCATAGTTAAACACGAACGAACAATATGTTAACAAAAGTAAAAGGGACGAAAAAAAAATATACTATCTCAAAGAATTTAACCCCAAGGTTGATCATGAGAAAAAAGCATATATAGGAGCAAATATTAAATGGAAAGCAAAAATGCTTATAGCCCAACTTAGAACTAGCTAAGATAGGCAGATAGTTGATACCAAAAGAGGAGTGGGAAAATAGAACATGCCTATTCTGCAATATGGAGGTGGTTGAGACTAAACGTCATTTTATTATGGAATACCCGGTTTAAAACAACATCAGATCCAGTTATGTGGATATTTTATAAGGCAACTTAAACTACCTATTTGAAGAACAACAATTAGGCAGAACTGCAAACCTATTGATCAAAATCCACTATCGGAGAGCAGATTTAAATAAGAGGTTACAACTGGTTTAAGTTTCTTGGCTTCCTGTCTGGGGGTGTGCTAGTTTGTGGGTCCCATAGGTTGCTTTGGCCTCACGAATGTTATTAAAATCTTTCATTCATTCAGTTCATCGTGCTTCCTCCTTATTCAACCTGCCCTAACTGGATTCAAAATTTGTCCATTTCATATTCTTCGACTTCCACACTCTCCCCATTTCACTTCCACGATGCAGATTTGAGGCATGGTCTTGACTTGGTCACATTCTTTATGAAGTAGAAATAGAAGTCGCGAGAGGATTTTAGGAATCCTCACAGACTGGCAGAATCTGCCAATCCTGGAGGATTCTTTCTTCTACTACTATGATTCTCATTTTATTCCCCGATCTCAAATTCACCTACTTCATCCCTCGATGGAGTTTGCTCCCCAAGTTTTGATTTTCATCTTGTGCAATCTTTCAAACTCAATCTGCATTTCCAATGTCATCATTACAAGGTGGAATTCAGGCCTCCTAGAGGATTTCATGATGATCCTTGTTGATTTCAGATTGGTCCTTTATACCTACCTCTTTCATGACAAATTAAAGCAGGGAGTCGAATTACTTTCCCCATGGTCTCAGAGTGCTGTCTTACATCCATTTAAGTGAATATTTGTCACTCGAAGGATTTGAAATCCTTGGTAGGAAGCGGATTCCGCCCCTACCAGAGGATTTGTACATGGCTCACTACTTTCATTTGACCAAATTCTCATTTGGCACCTCTTCCTTCACCATCCAACCTCGTGACTCCACCTCCCAATCATTCAACTTGCCTCATGCCCTCCAAAAGATGTTGAATTGCCCCTATTCTAGGGGGCGGAAATTTCACTAGTGAGAGGATAAAATCCTAGGTAGGGAGCGGATTCCGCCCCTACCTGAGGATTTTGACATTGTTTCAAAATTCTCTCTTCATTCCATTTGAAGGTAACTTAGACACCTTCCATAGTGACTAATCTTTTAATTGCCCTCAAGGTGATCCCTTCACTTCCTTATCAATCTGATTTGAATCACTACTCTGACTTCATGCTCTGATTTTCACTCTGACTGTGATGTCCCCATTAGACATAAGACTTAATAATAAATAAGAATTGAACAATAGAAATTAATGTAATAATATGATATATTATTATAATATAATATATCATAAATATAATAACATGATATATAATGAAATAATATAAGATATAAATAATATAATAATATATCAAATATGTCAAAATATACAATGGAAATATAATATCAAATATTGTAATATATAATTTATTATTATAATAACAAAATAATATAATGTTAATAATATTATAATTAATCAGTGAAATTTAATACTTAATACATTTCTGATACCAATCATGATGTTCGGTGGTAATTAACCAAGACCTTAGAAAAGTATGTTAAAACAATAAAAAGAAAAATAATATATGAAAACCCCAATTAATAACAGATGTGTTCAAAATGGAGAGACATGTCTCTTGAACAACTATGTTATATATGGGGATTGATTCATAATTTTAGGGAGATACTGAATATTATATCTGGGATTGTAACATGGAAGAATCGATGGAAACAATAATTAAAATTCAGTGATAACTTCAGCCCGGATTCCTTAGCTTGGACGGTGGAGCCACTGAGAATCATATAGATGATGTTGGAATACAGGGGATTCCAAATGACGCTTACATCAACTCTGGACAAAAACTGAATCTTTCAAATGCCACTCTTGGAGGAGAATACAGGACTCATCCGCAGTGATTGAAGAGGATCAGCGGCAGGAGAGGATTTAGGAAATAATTAAATCAATCAAATTAATTGACTCAGAGAGCAACAAAAGTACTTCCTAGACATCATCACTTGCCAGTACCTGGGAAATTTGTTGTTCGTGATCTCAGGAGGCATCGCTGAGATAAGAGGGCAGGAAGATCAAGGGAAAGATATTGAGACACAAGGAGATTAGAAATACATATCTAGAATAATTTATATTAACAATAGTTAGATTTGCGTTGAAGGAGAATGACTGATTGGGATTGGTCGTATCTCTACTGTGCCATGAATATATTAATCTTAAACTCATCTTCCAGACAAAGGATGAAAGTATTTTATGTTTGGCACAAGTATTTTGGTTGTCGATGCTCAGCCTGTGGAAAACTTCAGTATTGTATCATTGACATTAGCTCAGTGCAAATGGTGGGCTCTTCCCAGGATTGTATAGGTATTCGAGACAAGCCTAAGTCGATGCAACAGTTGGATGAGGAAGATTTGTAGGTCTGCACAGTATTGGATTTCTGAATATCTAATCTGAAAGTGATTCTAGAAGTTAATTATCAATGGCACTAAACATTGGAGGTTACGCTTGGTAGCAGCTTGGAGTCATTCTGCAAATTTAGATGCGAAATCATCGTTGCAGAATAAGTATGTTGAATTGTATTGTCGAGTCTCTAATTGCTATCAAGGGTCTAGAATTCAAGTTGACAATTCATTGGTTTCGAGCAGTGTTGTCACAGTATTGAGCATTAAGGGAAAATTGGCTATGATAAGTCTCCAGCAGGCAGACAATTGTCTGTTTGTTCCAAAGTACTTATCCTATTCACTTCTTTGAAATACTTATGTAAAGTGAAAAGGGTTGAAAACAATATCTTGTCAATAGTTACTTGTGTTGTTGATGGTGAAAATATCTTCTGACTCGGATAGGGGTCATTACAGATTTTCAGTTTTCTCTCGATACTTTGACCTCTAAACTACCCTTGACTTGACCAATCGGCAACACCAAACTTGCTCTAAAATCCAGAGCTACAGGGGCAAAGGCAAAAAGAGGGGGTCCCCATTTGCAATGGGGCGATGGTGTGAAAACCTCACAACAGGGATGCGTCCAAATACCATTGAATTAAAGTTGACCTTCATCAACGACAACTCTACTAGCGATAAAAATATATATTGAATTTTAAATTTATTTGTTTTTGGTTGACACCGATGACAGCAATCAACAGCAAACCGCATCCAAACACGGACAACAATCATGTACAGCAATATATGGATATATAACTAATATTGCAGCAACGTATTATATGATTAAAACCAGCCACCATACAGAAGAAATTAATTTGTATAAAATCAATATCAGCATCACCCAAATAAAGCAGTGCCTAAGATAAGAATGGGATTTGTTTATATTAATCAGAGATTTTATTATGAGTGATTAGACAATGGAAAGACAATAATTCAAAAGATGCATCAACTAAAGGAAGTGACCCATATCAAAGAGAAGAGGAGTGATTAGTCAATGAGATATTTGTTGGCTAAATATTTTGCAAGTCACTAAGACTACAACTTGCACAGTGTGTATTTTAGGCAACAGTGTGTGAGATTACTCTCTCCTCTCAGCAATGGGGGAGGCTCCCTTCTTACCGCAAGTGACTTCAAGTAGAACTAAATTGTAGCACATATAGTTCACCTTGCAACAGTAATATCGGTGGCACGGTAATTGACTTAAGAACAATTGACCGAGACAGCGATGAATTTATCTAAAGATGGAATGATATAAGAGCACAAAGTCTCTTATCCTCACCCCAAATAAGTACTCTATTTATCTAATTTCCAATACTGAAGCGCAAAGTCTTCAGTACTTGGAATATTACAGCCACTACTCTTCTATAGTAACCCCGATCTCCTGAAGCACAAAGTCTTCAGGAAACTTGAATTAAAGATGCTCCAATGAAATAAACAAGTTAACAATTCAATCTGAATCAAGGATTAACAAATGCTACATAAGAAAACATTCATCAATTGTCAAGACAACAACTCAAAGTTTGTCAATCTCTATTCCTTCTATTCAGATGCTCAACTCTCTTACAATGAAACACAAAGTCTTCAAAATATTAGATCTTTGCCTATAGTTTACTTGCACACCACAAAAGATCCCCATTTACAATGAACCCCCCTTCTTATATAGGAAAAGAGAAGAGGGAAAAGTGGAGAAGAAAGGGGAAACCCTACTTATTCAAAGCTTATCTACTACTAACTAACTTTGACTTATTCAATGTTGAAGGACATAATGTCCTTGCAACATGATTACATGAGATTACTTTGCACGTGATACTATCACATGCAATTACATATTTCCGTGCAATCTGTCAAAGATTCTACACTATTACAAAATGCATAATGAAAGCATCTAAGTGTCTGACAAGACACGACATCTATTTTCATCATCCTATGTCGGTCTTTATGCTGCTACAGGATGCCCGATGATTGATGTGTTCTGGTTTGGTGAAAGCATCTCGAACCAAAAGCATCTCTAACCAGAACATGAGTCTGCATATCGCTCTGCATCGTAATGGTGATCACTGAGAGACATCTTTGTGTCTTTCTGTTTCAGTTTTGAAAGCGTTCTATGCCTGGAATCATTTCACACTTTCCAACTCCCTGTCCGGCTCCATCGTGTGGTTGCTCTTGCTCCATCTGCTCCTGCAACCGTGGAATTTGTAATCCAGTCTTTGAAACTTAATCACATGTTGGGAATAACACCATATGCCGAATTGTGAAGAACCAAGTTTGAGGAAGATCACTTCTTTCATTTGCAATAGTATGAGGAGTACTTTGCTTCTTACAACACGAACCTTCATTTATTTGAGGTCATAAAAGGACACAAAAAGGTGGGCTTTTTTGACGGGTTTGCATATTGGACATTATGAAAGAGGTGGGTTTTTCAATCCATAACGCATATTGGGAAGAACTTAGTATTTTGGAGGCATTATACGTATGCGGACAGCAAGCTTGGAGTTTTGATATATGGAAGGTGTATATGGGTAAGTGTTCAATACGCAAGGTGGGGTATTTTAGGTGCGTTTACATATCATAAAAAGCCATGCAAAAGTATGAAGGTGGCCTTTTTGTTGCATCTTGCATGTGGGGCAGCACTTTGCATCTTTTCATGCATCTGGGGAAAAGTCACCATCAAGAACGGGGTTTTTAATCCCGACTGCATATGAGAATAAATTGCATTCATTCTCAAATGCAACTTAGAGAAAGAAGAGAGAAGAAGAAATGATGCAACATATATACAAACAAAAACAAGAAAGCAACAAAGAAAGAAAAATAAGAAAATTTACCTTTCTTTGGATTTAAAGGGGAAGAACTACAAATTTCTTTACTCTAAGTAAGATAAATAAAATTCTGGAAAGGAGAATTTCGAATTGCACTTAAGAGAGGAGAAGAAAAGGATATATAGACAACTATCTTGACAAATTTCTCATCAAGAATGAATGCAATCCTATGAGTCATGAGATGAAATGCCAAATGTCTATATTGCAGATAAAATTGCACAAAATCAGCATGCAAAGAAGAAAATTTCAACAAAACGTGCCCTGTTCAAAACAATCTCTTCTTTTACAAATACATTTGCATATATTTTGAAATTGAAAGAAGAGAACATTTTAAACAACTCACCAAATTCGTAGTGACTTGAGTAAAAATTGCACTGATTTGGGGCAAATTTCTTGGAAAGAAAAACGACTTTGCTCCTTCCTTTACCCTAGACGGGTTTGTTCATGCAATCCGCACCTTTCTATGGCGATGAATCTTCACATTTTAAGGTAAATCAACCACGAAGAATCAGCCATACCTTATGGAAAAGGAAACACATATCTAAGTTGAAGCAAAACATGTGTTTAGGTGAAGTCATTAGCGTGCGTCATTTCATCTATAAACAATATGCAAAGGCTCTGCAAATTGACGCCCAGCACCTGTGATTAGGCCACAGGTTTCAAAAAGAATTTATACATACTTTTTAATATGTAAAACGATGTCTTTTCCACTAAAAACGGCGCCATAAGTATAAGAGAGAAAACACAGGCTTTGGAGGCTAATTACATATGTTTTAATATAAAACGATATGTAATAGTGTGCAAAAACAATGCCTTCTATACTTTGATAAAAACGTGGCTTATAGGAGATTGAAAACATGCTTTTATTACCAAAAATCAACGCCCAGATATTGAAGTAAACCACATTTTTAATAAGAAACTTTAGCATATGTTTTATGCTTTCAAAACAACACTTTGTTATTTAAAAACAAGCCACGAAGAATCCAAACCGCTTTACATATTTTTGAATGTAAAACGATATGCCAAGGAAGAGGAATTCAACGCCTTCACTAAAAGATAAGCCACAGGCTTTTTAAAAGCCTTTCCATATTTTTTAATATGAGAAGAAGCTTAAAAACGACGCCCTCAATATAAGGAAACCACAGGTCTTTTTTAATACATATGTCTTTGTATTAAAATTCGACGCCATGTAGTATAAGTCGCGGCTTTTCCAAGACTTTCACATTTTTAAACATATCAAATGATATGTAATAAAAAGAAACCGTAGGCTTTTTAAAGAAGAATAGCAAATGCTTTTGGGTAAAAAAAAAATGATGCCCTCTCATTAAAAATCAACGCATTCATATTAAAATAAAGCCAATAAAATAAATATTCATTTTATGATATGTATTATAGGAAGGCATTATTTTAAAATAATATAACACATTATTTAAAACATATGTTATATATTTTTTTTTTAAAGAAAATCACCATTAAATGGTAATTCGCAATGAGTTGTTTTAGACCCATTAAATTATAAAATTCATAAACAAATTTTCATTTTATTTATAAATCTTCTCTTTATCTTGTCATTTCGAGATTAAATAAAATAAGACCTCTTCAAAAACAATGCCCTTTGCACAAATGTTACTTTAAAAGCCAAATTTTAAATAGAGAAAGAACTTAATAATTTCATACGCGACTTCAAAACTTTAATGATCTGATATGCAGATATGATGTAGAATCGTGCTATCATTAAAATTTTAGAGCAAAACTTCACAGAATGACGTGAAATTTTAGAATAGAGTTTAAAATCTATTTCACATACAAAATAAGCTTTCCTTTTATGCAACTGACAGGAAAAAGCCCATTCTTTTGACAATCTTAGAAGGACGTGCAAACTGCCTGAAAACGAACTGGAAGACAAAGGCTACAAAACTACGACCAAGACAAGACCAAAAGCCAAACACGAGACCAAGAAAAAGCAACTAAGAAAACGCCTTAGAGAATTTAACTTACAAAATTTTTGTAGGGTTGCCCCAATTTTGCGAAGACAAAATTGAGGACAACAATATTATATGATTGTTAAAGGACAGCGGCGACTAATATAAGTCATCAATATTTCTCATTAACAAAGGGCAGTGATTCATTATGAAAAGGAAGTAGGTTGCGATTGCATTTTCAAAGGCAGTGACTATATAGCAAGGGTGTGAACCTTTCAACATAATTGATAATAGATATAAATAATAAGACACTTATTAGATGAGTATGTGTGGAGATATACAGATATAAAATGAAATAAGGAATATGTAGAGACATGTGGTATGGAAGAAAAAGTATCCAATGGATATATAAGAAATACAAACAATATTAATTTAAGTGCGAGTGTTGGGTTTTTCAAAGACAAACAAGTATATCTTTATGAGAAGATAAAATTGTAGAGTTGATGAGAAGGATATAAGGAGTTTTATAACAGACTTATGTGAAGAGTTTTTGTGATAACTTTATGGCAGATTTATGATCACCATTGTAGCAGATTGAAGAAGAGAATTGTAGCAGAATTCAGAGGCGAAATTGATATTGAGTTTGGTGCCTCATATTGGTGAAGTTGGTGCTTCATATTGGTGAGGTTGGTGCCTCATATTTTAGGGGTCGGTGCCTACAAATAGGAGAAATTGGAGTTACTTAGGGGTTGGTGCCTCTAGTAGGTGAATGCCTACAAAGTTTACGTAACTAAGATTTATATAAGCAATATTTTCCCATGGTTTTCTCCCACAAGGGTTTCCACATAAATCTTGTGGTCTTTTGTGTTATTACTGTTGGTGCCTACAATTAGAAGAAATTGGAGTTACTTAGGGGTTGGTGCCTCTAGTAGGTGAAAGCCTACAAAGTTTGCGTAATTAAGATCTATATAAGCAATAGTTTGCCATGGTTTTCTCCCACAAGGGTTTCAACATAAATCTTGTGTTCTTATGTGTTCTTACTTGCTAGATTTTGCATGTGTGGTTGATTAAGCATTATGAAGTATGGCTATTGCTATTGGTAAGATTGAACTTTTCTCCTACACCAAAGGTTTCTTTATTGTTGTTTTCTCTTCTTTGGAAGACAAGGATTTGATCTCAGGGAAGTTGTTTACTGCTATATCTAATACATTAAATACATGCTGTAATAATAAAGATGTCAATGCGTACCAGACATAGGAGTAAAATATGTCTTTATTCTCATGAAATTATTACAGAGAAGACCAAAGATAGTCGAACAAGGATTACAATTCATCCGACTACACCATACTCCATATGTCTTACTCTTTATTCACTCATGAAATTATTACAAAGAAAAGACAAGAGTGTTAATGTTATAAGGCGCTAACAGGGGGGGGTGAATCAGTACAACCACAGATCTACAAAATCTTTCCAACAACTTCCAAATTAACCAGCATGCAAAGCTAAATATAACATAAAAGCATAACAAAGCATATATCCATGAAATCAACACAAAGACACCAATCTTTATCGTGGAAACCCTTGTTAGAGGGAAAAACCACGGTGGGAATTATCACCTAGAAATCTCACTATTGCACAAATAAGATCTGCCCTGTTACGAGCATTACAACCACCCTGTTAAGGGCATACCTGGTTAAGAGTATCTTTAGCTTGGTTAGAAGCTATTACAAAAGTCTTGTTAGGAATTACCCTGTTAAGGGATTTGAAACTCCTTCTGAGAGTCACCCTGTTAGAGGATTTAGTCTTCAGACCTGTTAGGATCCTGCATACCCTATTAGGAGTAACCTTATTAGAGGATTTTGATCACAAGCCAGTTAGGACTTGCCTTGAGAATGAACTCAAATAAAACTGATCTGAAAGTAGCACACTCTGCTTGATAGATCCGCTTCAGTACTACTCAAATCACTACTCTGCTCATACAAACATTCACTTCAACCACTACAATCATCGCATCAACAACCAATTTCCACTCATCCACTTTTTACCTTCAATTTCACCTCTTATATACACTTTTAGGTCGGTGAAATATAAGGAGAATTCAGAGAATTACAATTATTATAGCGATCTGCAATATGAATGTCGCTGTTCCTAATCTTCTGTTTTTTATATGCAACGATCAAATTTATGATTCAAGTGTCCGCTTTATAGAATGGCCAATCTGAAGTTCTTTATCACTGTCTCTGATATGATGCTTATTGCTTATACGATGTTATGTCGTTTTCCCTGATTGAAGCAATATGCTCATGCGAATTGGTTTCTTATCAATAGTACATTACTTGTATATATTATATGATCTGATTCCATGCCCCTTTGGAAGGATGTTAGATATCTCTTTAATAAGCCATGAGTAGATATGAATATGAAAGGTTGCAACTCCATATTAAATCGCACCTCATGTGAAGTAACTAAAAGATACCAATGATTAGTTAATTAACTTCAGCATCTTCCCTTTGGCTGGCGATTATGGTAATGATGTCATTAATGTTTGTTTAATGGATCTAAACAAATCACTGTCACTTCATGCTCGATATAACAAATCGCTCTTATGGAGATATTGATACATGGATTGCTTTATGCAATATGCTATTGGCGATCTTTGTATTATATTGTTGTTATTAATATATGGATCACCTGCTTGTTATCTCATCGCATTTATGACTTAGTTGACTTAAGTCATGGATGCATGAATAGCTGTCTGGTTGGTGAATAGCATATGATGTGACTTTGGTTTCAGACATAGTTGATCATTTGGTCTTCCTATGTACTGTTCAGGTACCAAAGTGTAATCATCAACGGCACCATGCTTACTCCATCACTCTCATCAACAATGGTAAACAATCTTTCATCTTGACATCAAACAATCCATATTATCACTGTCTATCCTTCAAGTCGATGCCTCGTGATGATGCCTGATAGAAAATCATAAAGTCTTATAGATAAGACAATTTTCCTAGATATGATATCACTTCAACTTTGATTTCCTTGATGTCCTTATTCATATTTGTTGCCAATCACTTGCATGGTCCATAAAACATCCTTCATCAAAATAATACAAAGGCTAATTGTTTTCACCTACTTAATGATATGTACAATTATTGCTTCCACTACTAATTAACATGAAGATGTCCTAGGTCTGCCTCACTTGGACCAAAATATGTTTCTTAAGGCTTGATTAGTTTTATGGATAGTATGTGGACATCACAAGAATGTAATATAGCTATTAACATAAATCCTGGTTTTGCTACAACCATGTTAGATAATATAAAAAGTATAATTCATAAGATCAATTATTTCTATTTGTGGCTATTATAACCACATACATAACAACAATCATCTTATTTTATTTAGATAGGTCTTGAAATATCCATGGTTCAACTTCTCCTAATTAATCATAATTAGGATTTGGAGAGGAAATCCACAAGGGTGCCCGGTTACTGTTTAGCCCAATTGAGTCCAAAAGCGTGCAATGCCTAACCAAGACAACTCGCCCCTTGGCACACAAGTGGTAGGAACATCCATCATGATGATTCCATCCCTTGGGGTGGCCTACTTAATTCGAGGGAACTGAGTCATAGAGGAAGATTGTTCAGCCCAATTAAGACCAAGAGTACGCAGTGCCTGACCAAGAATCCTCGCCCCTTGGCCCACAAGCAGACAGAACATCCACCATGATGATTCCATCCCTAGGGGTGGCCTACTAAATTTGAGGGAACCCATTTCTACCACCTCTCCCTACGTATTTCCTTCCATTCTTTATATGATTGTTTTTCACTTCCCACAACCAACCATCATGGGGATTGGAGAGGATAACACAAAGGGTGCCCAAGGCCATCCACAACTAAGCCCAACAGCATGGAGCATCCAACCAAGATAACTCAACTGCTTTGCCCAGAAGTGGCAAGAACATGAACATCCAACCAAGACAATCCCTCCAGCTCTAAGTGGTGTGCTTAGTGGGGAAACCTATATCAGTTCTCCCAAATGCATCTTCTTCCTCACCCACATATGATTGTTTCCTTGGGAGACTAAATGAATTAAGAATCTAGATTGATTAGCATTTCATATCATTAACCACATCAAACACACAAGAAATTATATGTTAGGCAATATCTTCATCATGCATACCACAATTGAACAGCAATGCTATTGCCTGCAATTAATAATAATTTCTGATCTGATCAATCTATGTGCCTGATCCTTGATATCTTATGAACTGATCTGATCTTTATGAGCACCGATGCTAATTGAATTGGTTTCCTTTGTGCCTGACTCCATCGTGGTCTTCTGTCTTTATATCGTCATGTCTCTTAAAGAGACAATTTTTTGAAGTTGATGTCCTTAAGGGATTGTCACAACCTTTACTAATAATACCTCTTCATAACCCAGATCAATCGCTGCTTTAAGTTCCATAATCGCTGTTAGTAATTGATCGTTGTTAGCATAATAAGATTGTTGTTTCCTTTATATTAATAATCGGTCCTAAATATATTGCTGTCTAATATATTGTTGTTTCTATTAATTGCTTCTGTTTGTGAGCTCGCTGCTCCTAAGGTAATCGCTGTTATTAAGTGATCATCACTTTGTAGTTTGTTCATTATTGCTGCATGATCGCTGCCTTCTCCCTTCGCTTAATATATTGCTTCCTAGAAAATCCTGAAGTCTTACATCTAAGACAATTTTCTTGATTATTGACATATTACTAATTGTAGATTCCAAGCACTGGGCTTGCATATATATTTTACTTGTTATTTGGTGCTTAGTGTCAGGGGCATGACAAACACTCTCCCCCATGCAATCCAACGTCCACAAATCCTATAGACAATGAAGTTCCTTGATTTTTAGCCTTGCCCTCTATATGCAATCTAGCTGCGTCAATCTTCTCAATTGGAGTTATAGCTTCACAACCTTCCACCCCTTTACCACCTATCCACAAAAGACGACAATAAACTCTCGTATAACTGCCCCTATGTAGTACGAAATAAAGTAATATTGTATTAGACTTAGTTATGTTTTGTTGGGAGGGTAGTTGGTAGCGAGGAGATGCGTCCGTTGGTTTCCCCAACCAACCGACCTTGATATGAAGACTTTGATTTATTGTTGTTGGACTTATGGTTTTGATGGTATTAATAAAGAAATAACATTTCCTCGCCATCTTGGTATTCTGGTATGGTATTTTGTGTATTCTGTTAGTTTTGGTTATAAATATCTTATTGGTATCATTGAATATATGTTGTATTGTTTTGTACATTGTGCATTTTTAACCATTCTACATTTTCGCGCCACTGCCTAAGTCCGAACCTAGAGATCATAGAGAGGAGGGAATACCAAAGTAAGATCAAGTGACACGAGATCTGGTGGTGACCTGGGAAGTACCAGTACGTGCGAAGGGAAGCCGAGAGAGCGGTTCCACATAAGCACAGCACGGACAAACTTCGGTACCACCAACGGTGTAGGATCTACTTGGAGGAATTCCTCGACTTCTGACTAGACATTTGGTCCACTCAATAAATTCATGCCCCTGCTTCCAAACAAGTATCCTAAGCGTAGG
>MU223385.1:1701589-1718226 GCA_018584345.1 Thuja plicata
CCAGGCAACTTGCATACCCCGACATGGCTACAGAGAGAGAAAGGTTCCAAGAAGCCAGGAATGACATTAGAAATAACATGCCAGAGGGAGGAAGAGGAAGTACCACTAAATCCCCAAATAACCGGCCTGTACCTAGCATCATGAAACAAGTACTGGAAACCACCATCCCTGTAAAAATTATGGACCTATTAGAAACGTTACCTCAGCTACGAGTAGCAATATCACAAGGAATAAGTAGCCGAGAGGAAACCCTTAAGGAAGACGAGAAAGAAGAAAAAACAACAGAGACCGATACTCTATTCACTATAGGGACAGGGAGGACACCTGCAATAGTGGAAATGGAGATAACGGGGTGCAAACTATCTAATACTATTGTGGACAGAGGGTCCGGTGTGAATGTCCTACCGGAGGAGACTTGGAAGGTACTAGGGAAACCCGCCCTCTGGCCACCCACATTTCAATTGGTAGGAGCAGATCAACATGGAATCAAGCTGATAGGAACCTTAATGGGGCAAAAGGTAATGATCAGTACACAGCAGTTTCTCCTGGATTTCGTGGTAATTACATTGGAAAAGAAAGGGTACGATGCATTGTTAGGGAGAGGTTGGCTAGTGGCAACAAAGGCCACCCATAATTGGAAAAAGAATACCCTATCCATAGAGGTAGACAGAAGAAAGTACACAATAGACCTGAGGAATCAGTGTGTAAATCAGGATCTTGCATCCGACTCAGAGGGACAAGACAAAGGAGCGGAACCAGATGAAGGAGTGCTCCAGTTAGGGGAATGTTCAGAAGATGAAACTAGTTCCCTCAACGGCCTGTTTCACTGGCAGATGGGAGACTATGAGGTATTCCAGCCAGAGTGCAATATGTTGCAAATCCAAGAAGCATGATCAAGAGAAAGTTACCCTGAGGGGTACAAGGAATACAAGGAGGGCACGACAACCATAAATGACAAACCAGCACACATACTTGATGAAAGGGAAATAAAAGACCAAATAAAAAGTGGTGTTATGGGAGAATTAAAAGAATTAAAAAGGCCAAGAGAAAAAGAAGAGGAAAAAGATAATAATAATAATGGCGATATAAGAAAGTCAACAAAATTAAGTGAGGAAGGTATATTAAGAGGACGAGCCTTTGGTACTAAGTGGAAGACCTCATTTCACATAAACAAAGTACACTACTGGGAGCAAGCAAGACGTAAGGCAGGGCTACGTACGGAGTAAGGAGAGGAAGGTCGTACGGCAGGGCAAGAGGACAAGGAGAAGGTCTGTACGGCAAGGCTGGTGGACACATAACAAGTGGGTCGTACGGCAAGGCAAAAGGACGATCAGGTGGAGGAAGGTCGTATGAGGAAGATCCGTGCGGTAGGAAGAAGCACACAAGTCTATACGACGGGAGAAGCCAAGGAAACTATCCGGACGGCCTGCAACCATATGAGCAACACAGACGGAAGGACAGACTGTACAACCTACAGTCGTACGAACAAAAAGCTGGAGAAGGGACGTACGATGTTAGTCCGTACGAAGGGGGAACTAGACAGCACCGTATGGAAAGGGCAAAGAACACATCTCGTACAGCCTGCAGCCGTACATACAGTAAGTGGAAGGTAGTCCGTACGGCCTGCAGCCATACGAATAGAATTAGGTAAGAAGAAGATAGGCCACTCCACGGATAAAACGGTTGGGGCAAAAAGACTTCCAAAAACATCTGAGGGATCAAGCCAGATTGGAGAAGACGGTTCAGAAGAGGATGGGCCTAGTACAGACACATCTTCAGACTCCCAAGAGGAAAGAATCCGCTTTGGCCACCTGAAGGGCACACCTACAGACATTATTTTTTTACCACAAGTAGAAGGCCCATTGCCAGGTGGAGAACCTAAGTACGCCCAGATTCACAAAACAGATACACAGGAAGGACGTACCATCAGCAGTACGATGGAAGGCGCCCATACCACTCCTAGTACGGAAGGTGTCCGTACCACTCCTAGTATGGAAGGAAGTGCACAGGTTTGTACCAAGGACAGTTGTATGGAAAAAGAGAACCTAAGTACCGAGGAGGAAGGAAGTAGACAACAGGAGATTCCTCAATGGGGGACAACAAGACTTTCCTTGCCTGGCGTAGCCAACCTGGTTCCTACGGACCAGAGGACTCGTACCAAGGTCATAGACCTCAGAAGGCAGAAAACGTGGGGACACAAGATAAGACTCCACACACCACAAGGTATAGAAGTGGCCCACCCAGTTGCCTTGGTGGTGCAGGCCGCGAAAAAAATGACTGCTCAGAGTATGGAGAAAAGGGAAAATACACAGGGTGAGGAGATGGGGGAGGACACAATACTGGAAGAGGCAGATAGGCTGCTTGAGGAAGTTGGGATGGTACCACCACCCTCGCCACCGCGCATAGAAACAAAAGAAGAGAACATAACAAGACTACAAAACAAGACAAGGAATTGTTCGGAAATGATCTCATTAGAAGACAAAGCAACAAGACTCCTCAAAGAGTTGCTAGCTATGGAGCACACAACTAAGGAAATCATACAGCAGGCCAAGAGTTGAAAGGTGGAAGCCATAGTTGGAGCAGCGGAGTCCTTGGCAACATTCATGAGGGGAAAATACCATACAGATTGGAGCCTATTACAGTAAAGTGGATACAAGCAGGGAGAAATAGCTGAAATCTGGACAACCCCATGCATCATAGAGAAGGTACAGGAGCAGCCAACCCTCATGCACACACTTACAGAAACAGAGGTGACTTTTAGGAGGACATACTTGGAACTTCAACAAGAAAAGGACCTGACAAACTGGAGGAAGAAGGAATGGGAAGAGAAGGCTATGTGGGAAGCTAAATGGAAGATGGAACAAGCTCGCCTGGAAGAGAAATTAGCAGCAGCTGAAGCAAAAAAGATGGATGCATTAAGGGTGCTCCAAGGAGTTCGGGCCAAGCAGAAAGCTGATGAACGAGATCTCCTACGCATTTGAGAACGAGCTCCAAGTCCAGGGATGTCCTCACAACCCAACTCTGAAGTCTGAGTTTCTTTTTTTGGGGGGGATATATGTAGTACGGAATAAAGTAATATTGTATTAGACTTAGTTATGTTTTGTTGGGAGGGTAGTTAGTAGCAAGGAGATGCGTCCGTTGGTTTCCCCGACCAACTGACCTTGATATAAATACTTTGATTTATTGTTGTTAAACTTATGGTTTTGATGGTATTAATAAAGAAATAACATTTCCTCGCCATCTTGGTATTCTGGTATGGTATTCTGTGTATTCTATTAGTTTTGGTTATAAATATCTTATTGGTATCATTGAATATATGTTGTATTGTTCTGTACATTGTGCATTAATAACCATTCTACACCTATATCCTTTGTGGCAGAAATGTCAAAGCCATTCTTAGTCCCGCTGAATTTTGTTTCATCCTAACTCATGTTGCAAATCACAATAGATGTTTCTTGGGGTTAAATGGGCTTTTTAAATAGTTTTTAAGGAGTTCAAAAGGAGACATTCAAATGGATTTGAAATTGCTGGCCCTAGTACACTCCCACTCCCTAAAGAATCCCCACTTGCTACCATACTATTATGAGTTCTACTTCTAGGTCTACTTCTTTCTTCCATTTGAATCTCAAACTCCTCGCAATCATTACTCTGACTGCTACTCATAATTTTTGTTGGTTAAGAATTTCACAGAGAGCTACCTATAATGTAGTGGATTTGATGTCCTAATCTCCTATTTCAACTGCTGTTTCTTATCTCTTTCAACTGCTTCTCTTCCCTTTCTGCTCTTCAACACAAGTTTGCAATTTCAAAATGAGAATGTTTTTTTTCTTTTTGGTTGTTTTGACAAGTCAAATAGGTTTAGGTTTTGTTTGAAGAGGTGAAGAGGTCCTTGTGGGCCTGCCCCTCCCTTATTTTTCATTTAAACTGTGTTTTCTTTTAAATCAAGTTAAAACATTGTTGGGCTGTAGGGGACAACTAGCTGTCGTCAAGACAGTTGAGGGGCAACTGGGTGTCCCCTGGCTGTCCACTTCCGTTCCCTATCATTCTTGGTGTATTTTTGGGGTGTCCCCCCTTTTTGGGACTGATAGGGGACTGGGGGGGCATTTCCAAGGTGTCCCGAATCCTTAAATGTCCCTCGTAGCAGACAAGGCTAAAAGCATAGTGGATGCATCCCCAGGGAGATATTTTAATAAAAATCAACACACCTTTTTCCGGTATGCATTTATTTGCGAATTTCAACAAATTGAAATTTTCTTTGTTCAATGTTCGTAGAATTTTGAACTTCATGCTTGAATTTCAGCGAACCTTGTGACATGGGTATGAGATGACAAATAGCACCACTTTACAACAATATGGCTTGATAGACAATCTTCTTGGTTAATAGGTAGTGCAATACATATTATACCACCTAACATCATGCTATGTGGTGCATTACTAGGTCCCAAAAGGTGCATAACGATACTGCTAGTAAGTGAATAAAAAATGCAAGCTTCCAAAATAAGACCACATTTTTGTAATCTAATTTTCACATGCACTGGCCTACATTATGATATGGAGAGAAATAAAAAAGCTATCCACTCCAAGAAAATATTGTTTTCCCAAAAGAGCAGAATTTTGTGGTGATTCAATCAAAAGTCATATTGAGGTACAATAGAAACACCAGCCAAAAGTAAATGTTTCCCAATCTGATCTACTAACTATAATGAAGTGTGACGAATTTCAATTACATAAATTAAAAAAAATACATATTTCAAAATTACAATGATACCTGTTCAAATCCCATTGCAACAAGATTCTGAATAGCTTCAGCATGATTTTGCACATTAACCTGCATAAATGATTCAATGTACTGATTTTTTCTTCTAAGTGTTGACAGTTGTTGAGGCAGAAAGGTCTGTAGCTATGAATATGAGAATGTCTTACCTGATCTGTAGCAATAGAGTCTGACGGTAGAAAGTTTTCCATTTGTGCAGGCCTGCATAGATGAAGAGATCAATAAATAGGCATAAGTTAAGCACTATACTAACTTGATATAATACCATGATTTAAATATATAGCTCCAAACTCAAAATCAGCATGCTTTCATATGAACAGATGCATAGAAACTTCACTGAGCAAGAATACAGAGGAAAACATGGGTAGATAAATATGCCCATATACAATTACAGACCACAAACAGAATGAAGGTAAAGTTTCTTGAAAAGATAATTGCACCTCGCATTGGAAGATACCGTTCCATGGGTGCTAATAGGCATCATTTCTGAGCGTACTTCTGGTTGGCTGTTCCTTTCCAGAAGCCTGGTCTGTAGTTCTGAATTAGAGCCAAACCTCGCTGTCAATTGGTTTTGTACTGATCCAAGAGCACGACCTCTCCCTGGAAATCGAGAATCTGGCTGTGGCTGAAAATAAAGTCCATGATAAGGATACATCTTTTCAACATTTTCACGTCTTCTCAAAATTATGATCTAGTTTTTCATATTAAAAAAATCAAGCTCATATGTAAACAATCCAATATTTGTATTCTCTCTGTGTCTTTCTATAGCCACACACAAAGACACCTCCCATGGCCAACACGCCAACACAGAAAACATAAGTAATCTTTTTCTCCTGCTTATTCCAATAATTTTGAAAAAAAAAATCAGTAAGCTCTTTCTTCTAGACAATTTCTCATTATTTATCTGTTCAACTTCAGACTACACAGAAATTCTATCATGCACTCTTACATCCCAAATAGTGAAAGTTTCACTTATCTAAATCATATAATCATTCAGCCAAAAAGCTCAAGTGACAACAGTAAGACATTAACCACAGAAAATCACATCCTAGACCACTTAGTTGAAGCCATAAAAAAAATCACCTGAAAGACCGTGGGCTACTAAAAAGCAGATCTTAATATGATTCACAATTTGATGCTCTACTTATAAAATGCCAGGGAGCTTCACCTCTATGTTCTGTACAATAATACAATTATTATATGGTATGCATCACAATGAACACAAAGATAATCCTGAAACTAGTCTTGTCTAAGGAAATTTACCACAAATGATTTTTGAACAGGAAGATCCAATATTCTTTAATGTGATTTTGTACATGTTTTAACATGCTTCTTTAGCTTCGAGTGAAACAGATTTGCATATTAAAGAGTGAAACAAATACTGCTTGTGTCCTCGTATATTCCTAATACATGGCCATAATTGTATTTCCATATATCTACATATGAGCGCTTTCTGTTAAGTCTTAGAATATTTAGATTACAGTCATTCAGTCTCATTACAAAATGACGAGCAAAATAAAAACAATGACTGTAAATAGCCATAGGCATTGACATTGTGAAGTTGCAGGTTCTTGAAGGATGTTTGCTGCAGCTAGTTGACTTGGATCTTTTTAAAAAATTAACCTCCATTCAATGTGCTGTCAGAAATTGTTGAAATAATCCAGAGCTCTTTCAATAAATTTAGATTTCAGTTTCAGAGATCCAAATATACAGTGCATTTAACTTCCTATGTCTGCCTGGCTCACAATAATGTTTGGCAAAGTTAGGAAACAATATAGCAGCCGTATGGTTTGATAGAATTTTTTTTTCCCTTATGTATGATTTCAGAGTCCAGATTTGTTAATCAGTTGTTATTTGGGAATCAACATGTGTTGCATTGTTAGTTTCCTTGTAGAATAGTCATTCTTTGTGATGACCCCATTTTTAGCAGGTATTGGCAGGGCTTGGTCAGCTCATCATCGCAACCCTCGTGAGTTGATGCCTGGTTTTGAGGGTCCCAGTTGGCAGACTTGCTATTTTTAGTAAGTCTGGACTTACTATTTTTAGTAAGTCAATTGGTCAATTTCTATTCCTGGCAGGGTGGTATGGACAGTGGTCAGTGCTTCGGACCAGTATTCAGTGTGCAGTTTCCTTGGCTTACTATTTATAGTAAGTCTATTTTTGGCAGTTGCCATTTTTGACAGTGCAATGGGTGGCTATGTCAGTCAGTCATTACCAACAGTGATTGCGGGATTTATCGCATGAGCTTATATTTATTAATTAATAGTTATTAATTAATACTTATAAGCTATTTATTAAATAATAAAACCAGGTTATTATAATAATACTTTATTATTATAATAATTTAGAAGTTGTTATTTAAGCGAGTGGTTAACTGATGCATCTTTTGGGAAACTGTAGCTACAGAAGTGTTATAAATATGGGCTCATTCTTGGAGTTGGATATCGAATTTTTATGTAAAACTGTCTTGGAAATTGTTCCTGATTATCTGGAACTGTGCCCTTGCTGATGTATAAGGGTTTGATACTAAATTAGTTTTGCAATTTGTTGCTGAAGTATAACAAATTGTAATTGCATCACCTCTCTACTGTGTTTCATCGGTATCTAAGAGAGGAGTTTTGAAGCATCGGTTTGTGCACACTGAGGGTGCGAATTAATGCTAGAATAGATGTTATCATCTTATGCTTTTATGACAAACTTGTGCTCCGGAGAATTTGTTGAGGGTTTGGAATTCTGGAACTTATCGAATTGCAAATTCAAATAAGTAATTGCAGCACTTTGAATCAGACACTTAGTCTGGTGATTTGTGGTGGTTCTTTAGGGATCAGCGTGGTGGAAAGGAAGAATTATAGACTGTGTTGAGAAGTCACGGCAGGGACTTTATCATTCACGCGGGTGATTAAATTGTTTGCAGACATTCAGCGTCACCTAATTTACAAGCGGTATAATCAGTAAAGGTTTGATATTGCGCCATGGTTTAAGCATAGCGGATGGAAGACTACAGCCACGGCCTGCATGCAGCGCGATGACAACATTAGGATCTGCGTTAACTAATGAAGGATATTCTGGATGGTGGCGTTTCAGTTTGTAGATGGATTATTACATTTTAAAAACGCATGGAGGAAAATGGTATTTCGCATGCATTTAATTTGGAAATTGGTTTCAGTCTTTTGCAAAGTTATTCAGTGTTGATGTATTTAGTTTCGAATTTTATACTGGAAATAAATGCTTTGAATGTAATTTCCAGAATTTCATCAAATAAGCATTCTGAAATAATTGTGTATGCTGGCTGAGAATTGTCAAACTGAAAATATATATTTAAATAAAGGAATTATTGTTAGAAATTGTTATCTTCATGCAAAATCAAATTGTATTATCAAAGAGCCAGGTTGGGCTCATTACATTCTTAATGAAAAATAGATCTGCAGAATAATTCCATACCTCACCAGGTGAAATTTCACTTTGTGGCGACCATGAACGAAGACGTCTCCAAACATTTCCAAAACTTGTGCCACTGTAGAAAACACAATCTGTGTGACTCTTCAAAGCAAGGCATAGTGAAAACTTGAACATATTCATAGTCATTTACCTAGTAGAGGCACTTGAAAATGGTAAAACTGGTCCAGCAACTGAACCCCCGCTGCCACCTACTATGAATCGAGGGCGTCTCACACAGAATGCCTATATGTGAGAATGGAATTTGTTAATAATTATCACCCAACCAGCGGTTTAATGAAGATACCTCAGCAGTTGTCTTATGGAATCCCAGTTAAGAAATTCATTGTTCCAAGTTCCAACCATATGCAAAACAATTTTTATATGTAATTCAGGTAAAGGAAAAAAAAGCCTACAAGCATTGCAGAGCTCTCAATAGCAGCATATAATGATGATCCCAATATCAAATAACTCAATAAGCCATATGTATCTGCCAACATGCAAACACGAAAAAATTGATAATAGTCTATCAAAAAAATAATCATAGGCTAGATTATCAAGAAGCAGTGTTTTTAGGAAGAAAAGGGAACTAAATTTGAATTTCAAACTAAAGAAAATGTATAGTAATAAAGAAAAAAGTCAACGGACATGCAAACCCAGTCAAAATGCCACATAGATGTCCTAAAAACGAGACATTTGGCATTAGGAGTTGGAAAAGAATAAGGAGGATCCAAGCATACCTGCATTATCCAGGTCAAGTAATTATGGCAGCTTTACAATGATAAAAATATGAAAGAGCTCCATCAATACATACTTTTTTTTCTTTATTTGTCTACATTAAACTGTATTCTTAGAATAACAAATTAGGTGCTTACCATTTTCCAGGTACATTGAATAGTCCAAACACGCTGCAGGAAGAAGATAAAAATGATGACACAATCGTAGTTTGAACTAGAACAATTAGAAAACGCAAATAGTTGGCATATTTTATGTGGAAACCTGTGGGAAAAAATCTACTGCCATAACAAAAATGAAATCCTAGGGATCACCTTCAAGTTCAACATACAGACAGATCAGCTTACCTGCGACTCTGATTTCCATTTAAGCTAGTTTCCATGACAATCATAGCAAATATGATGCCCGAGAAGCCAATTGTGCACTCATCCATAAACGAAGGATAAGGATGTAAAGGGTTGTGTGCTGCCAAATAAGCAACCAATAGATGCAAAACAGCATTGCAGGTGGCCACCAGAAATGTCACATGTAAGTATCGAACAGAACCCATAATTCGCTCCAGCCCACTTCCAATAGGCACCAGTGCCATCATGTTGAACATAACATGTAGCACTGATCCATGAAATAAAACAGAGGTATAAATCCTGTAGACTGCAATTGTTCAAGGAAAAACAGATCACAAAATGAGCCAAGAAGCTCAAGAGTCATTTGAATAACAACATGAAAAAGTGCAATTATGTAGCCTTTGTGATGCCTAACCTTTGATAGCTAAGATTTGTATTCACAAAATACTACTCTACTACACATTCAAATTATCTAATATTACATAACATGTAGTCCAAATGACCCTCTAAAAATTTTGAACCTTAATAATACATGAGATTCAGATTCTGATTAACATATAGACAAGGTTACCCAGAGACGGGGAGACTTTGAGGTCTCCGGTACCGGTACTGGTACAGGTACGCCTATTTTTCAAAAATAGGATACGGGGGTACTTGGAGACAGCAAAAGTTTTTTTAATATAATTTAATAATTTCAAAGAAATACCATAGGAATCATAACATAGTGCTTTGAAAACAAAAACAATGGAAAGTTATAAGTATGAAGTTATGAACATTGAACATTAAAAGTTTAAAGAGTCAAAGACTAATACTAAATAGTAATGTCATATTAAGATAGAGTCAAATAGTTCAAAAGTTCAAAACTCTTATTGCATATCTCAGTCATATCTGATTTCTGAATATTGCATATGATCATCATCATATCAATAATCAGATTAATAATCGCTGAGATTATCATTACATATTGAAATTTGAAAATTCATAAATATATAGTTTGATGCTAAATCGCTGATATGCAAACAAAAAACTCAAAACTGTCAACAAAAATCAGAAATCTATCTATATCTACTTATTATTATATAATTCAATACCAATATATTATTATTTTATATTTTATATATTGTAATATATTATTTGTTATATGAAAATTTAATTATTTATTTATTTGAATTTTGTCTATTTAATATTTATTAAAATGTTAAATCTGAAATGGCCTTGCTAAAAAAACATTCAAATAAGGGTCAAAATCATAAAATGACTTAATGTATTTTAAATTTGTTTTTTAATTAGGAGACGTGGGGCAGACTTCATTTTTTGGAATCGGAGACTTTGATTCTTCAAGAGACTTCGCCATTAAGTCTCCGGTTATTTTTGAAGACTCTGGAGACGCAAAAAGTCTCCGAGACGCGTCTGTTTGGAGGGGGGGGAGACGGGTCTCCAGGTAACACTGCATATAGAAGATATCCTATTATGAATGCAGACCAAAGCGGGTACTTTAACAAGTAGAATTTGTTGATCTTCAAGAATAAGTTGAAGTCTTTCATATGATGCCCAACATTTTAGGTTTGAGATGATTTCAGGTGAGACTTCGTACATAAGTTGTATGCTGCATGAATGATGAACACATATTGACTCATGCTCTCATTGTAATATCTCCTTAAGGGTTCAAATATTTTGTATTCACCATTAGATCTGTTCACAACTCTCTACTATTTGTTCCAATTCATTTACTTTTGGCAACAAAAGTTGTGATTCCTTGCTTTACACTTCAAAACTGCGGTGCTACAATACCTACATTTCATTCAATGTGTGCCAATACAGCTTTAAATTTGACCTATTTACATTAGTGCAATCCTTTACAGTATATTAAACCTTTATGTATATGGATATGTCAATATATGGGTATAGATAAAGATTCATTGTATAAAAAAATTTAAAGCTGCTTCAAAAAATAAAAGCATAATGATAAAATTGCAAATTTATAAATAACAACAATGTCATTCAATATAAAGAATTAGCAATGAACGTTATATATAGCCAGTTGAAATTGAAAATTGGGTTTGTCAAATACAAAGGTGAAGCTACCAGTATCAGTATCTGAATGTTACATCATCTGATATCATGAAAAAGACTATAACAACTACAAGTCTCAGAAAAAGTGATCAGGAGCTAATGTTTCAGGGTCATATATGGAGGTCAGAATCTATTATGATGTTTTATCATGCTTGCAAAAATTTTAATAAAAATTTGGGGTGGCAAACATTATCAATAAGTACACAATGCACACCCTTTACAAGATTGGCAAAAGTAATATTTCCATGATGAGCACTGATAGCACTTCTGCCAGCCCACTGCCTTTTTCAGGATTGGGCATTTGACAGTTCAACATGCAAGGTGGATGTAGGTAATGTTTAGTATGACTCTCAGATATTACACTCGGATGGTGCACTCTCTCCTTTCTGTCTTTCAGTCTTACTACTACTTGCATTCAGTTTTTCTGCATTTCAAGAGACATATCACCTACCATCTTCTCAGTTGGATTCCAACACTTTCTCTCTAGTTAGTTCAGTGGTGGCAGAGCATTTCTCAATTGCATATGCACTGGTGCTCACCCTCCCACCCCACCTCCATACAGTATCAGCTTGGTGACCTTTGTCCTCATTTATATGTTCTTGGGCCTTGGTGAACCATTGTGATCAGTACCTGTTTTCTCTGCAATCTTTCGACTAGGATTTCTCGAGTCATTCATGGCTGATAAAATTGCTCCCAATCCCTTGTTCACTCAAAGAAGGTGCAAATTTGTAACTGAATCCTTTTATTAATGTAATATTTAGTATAATGGTCATGTAAGTAACTTTCTTTTAAGTCAGTCCGTTAGTTATCAGAGACTTTTTGTTCTTTGAGTTGTTTAGTTAGTTTAGTAACTTTCTATTCTGTCTTTAGTTCTCGATTGTTTCCGTTATCAAAAGATCTTCTTGTAATTGCTTATTTAAAGAGTTTTCCTCTCCTTTGTATTATATTGAATATCAATCAATTATCATTTCATGGTATAAGAGCCCATACGTTAGTTTTTTGGTGAATTTTTGAACTTCGTAGTTTCAATACTTGGAATTTATTTACAAAAAAAAATCAATGATTTTTTATGAAAAATCGTGAGGGTTACCTAGAAATTTCTTTGAAATTTTTAGAGGATATTTACCGATTTTTTAATAAAAATGAAGTTTTCAGAACAGATCAATGGTCTGAGTTCGTGTTTTTCAGATCAAGCTGCAAATAGTGACTAAAGCTTTTTTGAGAACCAAAGCTTCTAGTTCGCGATTTTTTCCTGGGTTTTGCACAATTTTTTAGAAAACCGCGGTTTTTTTTTGTGTTTTTCATGTTTTTTCCAAAATAAAATTGTAATTGGTTTTTTCATGATTTTTTCCTAAAAATTATGATTTGTTGTTTTTTGGCAATTTTTTAAGAACAAAAATCATGGCTTTTGCAGCTTTCCTTTTTGATCTACAAAGGGTCTTTTGCGATTTTTTCATCAAAAATAGTGGCTTCTTTCTCTGCTGGAGCATTTTCTGATTTTTTTTTCCACAAAAAATTGTGGAAGGGTTTTGCATGATTTTTTCCAAAAATAATGATGGTGGGTTTTCTCCAGATTTTTTAGTTCATGGGATTCTACCGTCTTCCCACAAAACAAAGGTTTTTGCCAATTTTTTCACAAAATCATGTCTGATTTCAACATCGCACCGAGGGTTTGATGATTTTCCACAAAATTGTAGTGTTGTCTTATAGCAACATTTTTTTAACGATTGTTGGATAAAGTCGTGGTTTCTTGCAGCTTGTTTTGGGTCGTGGGGTTTCTCGGGTGAACGGTGTTCTTCTACAAAAACATTTTGATCATTTTTAAAACAAAATTGTGGGTGTTGTTGCTTTTGACAAATTTTGGCAAAATCGTTGTTTTTTCAAAATTGTGCTGTTTTTTGAAGTTGATCTCAGTGTCTTTGGATAAAGGGAGTAATAGCTTTGTTACCCAACAACATTTTCGAAGGATTATTGTAAACTTGGTCATATCCAAAAGTTTTGCAACATCATGGAGGGTCTCAATAGCAGGCTCATGTTGTAGAGCGTTCTAAAGAGAAGGGAGCAGCCTTCTCTGTATTCATGGCCAAATGACCTGTAGATTATGTCAAGTCTTTTGTAGGGTAGTTAAGTAGAATGACCATTAAGGGAGGGCATTACAGTAATATTGCAATATTTAGTATAATAGTCATGTAACTTCCTTTTTAGTCAGTCAATAAGTTTTTAGAAACTTTATGTTCTTTAAGTTGTTTAGTTAGTTTAGTAACTTTCTATTTTGTCTTTAGTTCTCGATCGTCTCTGTTATTGAAGGATCTTCCTATAATTGCTTATTTAAGGAGTTTCCCTCTCCTTTGTTTAATATTGAATATCAATCAATTACCATTTCATCCTTCACACAAATCCCTAATCATCAATCAAATTTAAAAACCTTTCCCTCCTTAGAAATCTTGTGTCAATCCAGCTACACAACATAATCTAGATGGCCAAATTTCGTCTTTGTCTCAGCTAACAGAGCCGTATATTCGAAGGATGGGGAAAAACTTAGGTTTGGAGAACTTTAAGAATGTGGTCTTAAATAAACATTCCATCACTAATCCATACCCTTCAGACCCACATGACGCCCTTTCCAACCACTCATTATTCAATAAGGCTATGGCCATTACAAAGTTTAGTCAAGCCTAGATCACAAGCTCTTTAAGGGATAACTAGCTTGATACAACAAAGAACATAAAGGCAAAAAAGTCCTCTTTTGGCCCCTTGCAAAGCAAAAGCCCTACTGCCCAAGCCCCTTCAGACAAAATTCTCGCCCATAGAAAGGAAGCAAAAAACCTCAAGACTGTAGTTGTGAAATAATAGATTTTACTCAATGAAAAAAGTACCTAAGGAACCTACTCCCGTGAAATCCATCTTTAACAATGAAGACTTCGAACATGATGTCACCATGATTATATAATAAATTTATGTAAGCCTTTATGAACTACCACCAGGATGGTTACTAACCATTATGGTTGCAAGATAGTTTTGCAAGTTATATAGTTTATCTATTTAGGTTCAAGATAATTTTGCTATGCCTTCTTGGGCGATATGCTTAGCCAACTTGGTGCTAACATAACCTTTAATTTATATGATCATTTCTATAAATTTAAATAGGTAGTAGGATCAGGCTGGATGGTACTCATGGCATAAGTAGGGTATATATAGGAGGTAGTGATTTTACTTTATTATTGTCATATCGGGAATTTTGTTCTTGTTGATAAAAATTGAAGGTTGCTTCCTTAAAGTGACTTATTATTATCCAGTATTTGAAAGTAATTCCTATTATCATAGATGGAAAAATCAGAGGACTCGCCTCAGACTCAGAAGGACTCGAGAGTCCATGAGTGAACCGAGTCGACTCGCCATGGGCTCAGGAGCCAAGTCGAGGCAAGTCCTCAACTTGGACTCCCGAGTTTTTTCTTAGGACTCGCACGAGTCCAATGTCAGTACTCCCGAGTCCTGCAGATGGACTCTCATTGTAGACTAAAAAAGCTCAGTCAACTTTAAAATTTGATTTTTTTTTAACTTTTCTTCTTTTTTGTTATTGCTCAAAACAAGTCTATAGGGTGTAATGTTTCAATTATGGCTCTTATGTTCTCTAAATGTCGAGTCCTTGCCGAGTCCTTTCCCGAGTTTTTTCCAAGTCCGAGCCTGAGTCCAATTTTTTGGACTGCCGAGTCCAAGGCGAGTCCAAGTTTTCAAACTATGCCTATTATATTTCCAAGTATTTTCTATTATATCCTTCTCTTGTTCAAGTTACTTAATTAGGGCCTTTACTAAAGAGGGTATACCCTTGGGCCTAGACCTATGTAACAAGGTTCATGTTTGTACTTGGGTTTGATAGAGCCAAAATTCGGATTAAGTTTTGCAATGATAAAGTCCAAACAATGAGTGGTGATTAAATTCGCCCACTATAAATAAATTTTAAATATTTTACATGTGTTAATTTATATATCGATTATTAAATATATTAATAATTGGAAATAGAAAGGTTGGTTTAGGTAGTAAAATACAAACAATTCACTTCACTCTGCTAATGTCGAAATTCGCAAAAAGCTTCAGCGTTGAAGTACTGGACACACAGTTATCATTCTTTTCAAGAACAAAATATGCGAATATCTCTGGTTTTCGAAGCAAGCTCTACGCACCTTTTAGGAAAGATAATCATGGCATTACGGACGGGGAATGGATGAAAGTAGCAGGAACTCGCAGAAGTTGTCATCAAAAACCTATGGAGTCCCTAAAGATTCCTACTTTCAATCGTTTTTCGGCTTTAATATCTTCTTCCCCTAGGGCTCTCACTCGGGAGAAGAATCCAAAACCCAGTTTTTTCGATCAAAAGACACTCCACTGAGAAATACTAAAAGCATGGATGTATACTCTCCCCTACACCGCAGACCTAGCCCTAATAATGAAAAGGAAGTTAAAATCATTCGAGGTCACCAAATGTATACAGATGGCTTATCAATCCTTCGGGCTATACGGAAAATGGTTTGGCTCTGGAAGGGCATTCGCTGGTATTAAAGAATGGCTTCAAGAAGCCATTGAAACACAGGTAAGTATCACTATACTATCCGACAACTGTTTTTATTTTGAATGTAAAGATTTATTCATTAGACAGAAGTTATTATCTGAAGCACAAATTTTTTATCTAGGGCATGCAATTAAGTTTCTAGAGTGGACATCAGAGACGGAGGAGTTGGCCTATCATTGGAGTCTCGTAGATAGGGACTCATTCAGTGCACATACAGTGACCGGATTTTGTCTTTACAAGCAGTTTGGAGCGGTTCCTAGATTTTAGGGGATATCCCTAAATTTTAGGAGGTCGTGATAGTTGCCAATTGTGAGGTTATGCATGACCCTTCAGTTGGTTTCAGTTTCAGGATGACAAGATGTGTTCCCTAGTTTCTAGGAGCATCCCTAGATTTTAGGGAAGGGACTGCCAATTCACCCATCTCGTCCGGTATCAGTCACAAACAGGTGACATGGTCAGTTTCATGCAGAGTAACGAGAATCGCGCATGAATCGCGATTCGATTCACCCTCCCCGATTTTTTGGGAGCCGGTGAATCAGATCAGCAGTTTTTTGGCATGAATCGCCAGAATCACCGATTCAGGCGATTCATCCAAAAATCGCCTGAATCGCCATGTGTGAACCTGCAAGGGGCACTGCCCCTTGACCCCGCCCTGTACTGCGACAGGGAGCGCACAAGGGGTGCTGCCCCTTGACCCCGTCTTGGGGGG
>MU223385.1:1740392-1752827 GCA_018584345.1 Thuja plicata
AATTCTGAAAGTTTGTAATTCCACATTTGTGGAGATAATAAGAAGCCAATTTTCTGTTCTTGCATATTGTTGTTGTTTCTCTGTTTATGTTACGTGTTTGTGGTATTAAGGGGAGCACCCTTCATCATGTTTGATGATTAATAATGCTGTCATAAATATTTCAGTTCAGCTCTAAATGTTATATGGCAACTGAGGGTTTCATTATTGTTATTCTTTTGTAATTGAGGAGTTTGGTTTATTAATTTTCAGTCTTTGGTAGTTGTGATCGGCATTATTTTCAAGTCAAATTCACTATTTCCGTTTATATATGGAGTTATATTGAATAATATATGCTTTTAGGAGTTTCAAATTTGGCGTTTGCTTTTTAATAATGCTGTCATAAATATTTCAGTTCAGCTCTAAATGTTATATGGCAACTGAGGGTTTCATTATTGTTTTTCTTTTGAGATTGAGTTTGGTTTATTAATTTTCAGTCTTTAGTAGTTGTGATCGGCGTTATTTTCAAGTCAAATTCACTATTTCAGTTCTTATTTTGTTTCAGAAAATCAGAAAATTAAAAAAAATAGAAACTCTAAGAAAATCTAAAAAGGGTACATTACATAAGTAGTTATTAAAATTAAAATTGTTGTTTTGGTGATCCTTTGAGGCTTAGAATGTTCCAGGTGGGTTTTCCATTAAGGTTACTTGGTCTTATAAATTGAGTGGATCATATTTGGAAAACCAGGAAACCAGTGTATTCAAAATTGGGACCTCATATTAATATTGATAATGTCTCACATTATATAATGTATTTATTATTAAAGCTATCCAAAATATGGTAAATTCACTTTCTACATGCCACAGAATTGCCACCATACTGTAGCACATTTCATATAGGAAAACATAGCAGTCAGCTTTGAAGCGATGACTGACAAAACTTTCTTCTCCCCATCATGCCTTAAGACAGCAACATGTGGTACACTGGGCATTCGAACTGCAAAATTACAAATCTCATTATCTTGGCATAGGATGCACATTTGAAGATTTTGAGGATCAAATCCTGTGGTTTTGAGTATGTAATGTTTTGTCCACACTTCTTCAACTTTTGGCATCAATATGATATTTGCCTGTATGCATTTAATTTATAATATTATATTGTCCCTAATTTGTCTGGGATTTCTTAGCTGTTGTAAAGTTTTGATGGTATAATTAACTTTTTGAAATCGATAACCACACAACCAAATATAATAATCCAAGTTGACATTCGAAAAATGTTTAGTGGATCTGGAATCCCAATAAAATTTTAGAGACACATAGTTCCAATTTATGGAAACATCTGCAACCCTGATAAGATTATAGTGATATTCAGTTTAATTCAATTTAAAAAAATGTCTAATCTGTCCAATCTTCCGTTGCACCAAAGCTAAGGAATATGCAGTGAGGCCAGATTGCAGACAACTTACAGATGATAAGTTCATATATGCTATATTTAAAAGCACAGTGGGGAGACAAAGCTTGCCTTGAAATTTTGAAACTACCTCTGCTGGCCAGAAACAAATCTCGTAGTAGGAATCATATCCAATCAGCAGACATATCAAGTAAATCATCCCACACACAATCACCAATCCTGAGGTAATGAAAGGAACTCCCGCCCACCATTGTCCAATTCTGGTGGACAGACTTGCCTGGAATATTCAAGCAAAATACATGTTAGTCAGTGGTACTATTTAAAAAGAAAAAGAAAACTACATAATGCTCAAAGCGCCTACCCAATTCAAAAGTTGGGATCTTTTATCAGGGCAAAGAGATCTTAGAATTTTATTCCAATAATTGATCATATACAGTAAAGTTTTTTTTTTCTCTTCTCAAATTAACAATACCCAATCAAAGTCAATCACAATTACTTGGATGAGAAAACTCTTGGTGCTATAGAGAAGACAATTAAACAGCTCATTTTTAGCAAATAGAAAATTTATTTTTGTAGCAGGTTAGTTGCATGCCCACGCCAAAAACCCCATCGGAACATTATCCCAGGGGTCAGGGTCTCAAGAAACGCCTTCTTATTTCAGCTAAAAATAATAATACTATGTTCTCTATAATACTATATATAATATATTCTCTTCATACTATAAGAACAAAGGGGAATTAAAATATTATTTGAAGAGAAAACATTCTGAACACATTTTGACATATGGAATTTTCTTTAACTGATACAAATGCATAGCAACAAAACTCGCCAAGCATTTGAAAACCTCAATTTGCCTCCAAAAAATCATTTGAAAAAAAAGTCCATAATCATCATCACAAGCTAACAAAACTTCACAAATATCATAAGTCCTGAAAAAGACAAAAAAACTCAATTGTTCCGTTAAGCACACCTTCTGAGCATCTGAAAAAACCCTTTGTTCCAAATGACCTTAAATTCTAAGCCCTGATTTGTAGGCTTTTGATAGGTGTACCCCTTTAGAACACCTATGAGGATATGTTTTAAAAAACTCAGTTTTATTAATCTGCGCACCTCCTGGAATATGTGACACTCCTTGTTTCAATTCATCTTATAATCTACACCGTGTTTTCATACACCTATTTAACTCCAACAATGTGCCAGTTCAATTTGAACAGAGCAACCACATAAGTACAGGGAGCACTCTAGCTGATATTTGAAGTTTGGTTGTTGAGATGGCAACAAATGCTCATATATTTGCCTTGTTTGCACCATTTTACCTATATGTGACGATAATAATACCAAGTTCTTTATGTATAATAATATTCTCTTCGACTTATCAGAACAAATGGGAGTTCAAGTAATACTTCACGACAAAGTAATCTGAACATATTTTAACATGTAGAATTATCCTTAAATGGAACTGGAGCATAGTAACAAAGCTCACTAAGTTTTGAAAAAAAGTCACCTTGAAAAAGGTTTAAAAACTCACCGGCGCTCAACACAACTCACTAAAAACCTTGCCAAAATGGTGTGGATCTAAAAACAAACAAACAAACAAAAAATCAGTTCTTCCATCCAACATGCCTCCTGGGGTATATAAGACCCCTGCTGTGGAATGAAGGAACTGGTTTTGTCATGTTTAGGTGTCAACCTCATGATCAAACTCATGAGAAAACAAGCCTTGCAAATCCACCTTATATTCCATGTTTTTCACTATGCAGGACAAGAACAAAAGATACTAAGGAAAGAGATTACAGCTGCTGACGGATTACAGGCACATGTACTATCAATTGTCATGTAAGCTGAAACCGAAGAAATTATTTTTGTAAAATATCCTATATTTCGTTAGCTTTTAACATTCCAACTCCAGAAAAAATTCTGATGTGCTAACCTTGCCTAGTCCACGTCTCATAACTCTTTGCACTACTCTTCTAGGATCACTTAATTCAGAATATTATAATATAACTTGTTCAACTATTTATAGTATACACTAAATATGCATTGAACAGACCTGGGGCCAGGGTTCTTGTTATCTTAGAAAAAAATCCTCCTAAGATTCACTTCCTTTTTTTTTTGAGTTGAAGGAACCAGAATAACTCTGATTGATTTAGAGAAAAAATGGAAATTAAATGCTAAAAAGTAAGAAAAATGGTCTAAGACTCAAATGCGATGAGCTGATGTGGTAAATCACCGAGGCTTTCATAATGATTGATTTAGAGAAAAAATGGAAATTAAATGCTAAAAAGTAAGAAAAATGGTCTAAGACTCAAATGCGATGAGCTGATGTGGTAAATCACCAAGGCTTTCATACTGGAGAAACAGGAGACATACTACATTTTAAATGTTCAATCGAAACTACATGTTAAATGTTGAATTGGATAAACTGCCACATCCAAAATCTGAAAGTGTCAAGTGTTCAATCGAGTATACTATCACATCCAATTCTAAGGGTGGCATACCCTCAACCAATGAAGCCAAAGGCAAGTACTAGGCGAATTTGGGTGAATTTGATCGAAAGATACCCTTCCATTGTGGCACTGGCATCTAAGCCCAATGCAACGCATAAGTCAAATTTACCAATCAAACTGAAAAAATGAATAGATTAGAAGGCAAATAAACGTCCGAACAAAACTATTCAGCACAGGGATCTGGAGAAAAAATCAAGAAAACCTTTTATAGTTACAGAATTTTTTGTTATCTATGAATGGCTACACTTAGAAACATCTGCAAACTTAAACAAAGTTGACCATTTTCCGCAATTAATTTTTTTATTAAAAAGAGAATAAGTGGGGAAACACATTCAACTGAGAATTTAATTGTATAATGCAAGTAAACCATAGCCGGTAAGACCTATAAATAAAATACAAATTCAGAACTGTTTTTTCACAAAAAACATTACTAATTGATAAAAAAGATATCTAACCAAAAGACCCCTGGAATTTTCAAGATCTAACCTCGGAAACAAGGTTTATGAACTAACCTCGGAGACAATGTTGGATCTCATGCTGCAAATTCAGAGCTTCCTGTTTTCCTCTTCCTCGGCCAAAGAGAGAATTTAAATGTAATCAATGCATAGTGTGGGTTTTGATGAAGAAATTATTTTGAAAAAAACTCTGCGCCTGTACTCTATCGTTCTAGAAATCTATGGAGACTCATATGATGTCTACGGACAGCATTATTTCTGTCCGTTTGAACTGTAGATTTATGTAGACGGTCGAATTATATTAACCGTCGATCATATACTTTTCTTGTGCTTTACCCTTTAAAACAATATATTTTACTGTAAGAGAATACAATTGGATAAAATGTTTTCTCTTCATCTTTAAGAAATTATTATGAAAACATTTGTATATTTGGAAAACAAAATTATTTTCTTATTTTCCCTTTAATCTCTTTTATTTTATATTTTACATTAAATTAGTGTTTGGTGAGGTTATAAACATCTTTGTTTTCAAGTGATTTGGGGGTTTTATGTACAATTTTTTTAGAGGTGATTATATGTGAAATTAAATTCATCGGAAACAATATTTCTATATTTTTTAAAATTTATCTATAACAAATATCTTATGTCTTTGTTATTATTTAGAAATATAGTTGATTACTTGTTTGAATATGTTTAAAAATAATAATAATAAATTTTAAATTATTATCAATATCTTTAACTTCCATTTTTTTTCTTTCATCTTATCAAAGATCATGAGAACTTTTATGACCAAAAGTATTTGGAAGGTTTGGGAAGCCATCAAGTCATGGCTTTGTTAGAGTGAAATGAGTTTTTTTAGAGGTCTTTCTATCAATTAACAACCTCTATGAATAATCTCCTACCATCACTATTCAAAACATTCTACTTGACGAGATCTTATGAATTCATTCTTCCAGTTTTTTAAAAGAGGCCTAAGAACTCTTTCAAGATTTATATTCCAAGGCCTAGAACTAAAAGGATTTGATTCTATTCTTAAATTTTTATTGGAAGTCCAAAATTAAATTTTTATGGCGTGAAACTCTCCGTTTTTACACATTTGAATTCTTATAGAAAAGAATAGATGTCCAAAAAGACATCTTATTTCAAGTTTGTTTATAAATGTTATGGTTGTTAAAAGATTTGAGAACAAAACTATCAAAAATAGTGATTCAACAAGTTTTAATGGTGATCTCAAGATTGTCAAGGCAATTATAAAATTATCAAGGTAGCTTTAAAAGTGTAAGGTGAGTATGAAACCACCTCTTTGCTAAAAAGTAAGGGTTTCACCCATACTAAAAAATATCTAATAGCATTTCAATGCTCAATTCTCTATCCAAATTATTGATTGTTTCAACTTAAAGAGGCTTTGTGAGGCTATATATAGCCCTTGTAACACAATTTAAACAAACCATTTAGATGTATCAAAGCATGTGTATAAGGGATTTAGAGTAGCATAATTGCAAATTTTTAATTTAGTATTTTACTATTCCAAGCAAACAAGCAGGGAGCATATACTTTGAAGGATTTCTATGATCTTAGAAGTTGTTTGTAGAGTGGGAACTTAAGTTCATGCTTGAGTGACTTAGAACTATTCTAATTCTATTATATTTTTTATAAGAGAGATTGAGCTTAAGTTTTTCTAGAATTTTCACCCAAAGTGGGTTTCTCCAAGGTATATTGGTCTCTTGCACTTTCTATTTGTTGTTCCTCTAGTTTGTATATTTCCTTGTGCATTTTTTATTATGTTGAATTTGTTTTTTACTATATTGCTTAGAAGCATATTCTTGAAAAAATATTGGAGACATAAGTACCTCAATTTAGATCAAGGCTAATTTTGTATGGCTTTCATGGCCTCGTGTGAGGGCAAATACATCTTGAGTCATCTTGGGCAAATAAGTATGCATTTTCAACACTAGTACAAGACTATTATGAGATTAAACCAACCTTGATAAAGTGGGTATAAGAGATATACATGAGCAATATTTTTGTAGTTATACTCCCAATAAATGATATAATTGGATTTCTCCATATTTTTCTATATTCTTACATTTTGGAGCTAACAACTGCAAATTATTTGTAGTTGTTCATTTTACCTGGTGTGTTTTATCAAGATCTCTTTGTTAATTACTAATTGATCCACTTAGGTGTGTCAAACCTAAATTCATTTTTTATGTGCACTTTGAGATATTAATCATTTCTTTTGGTTAGTGCTTAGACATAGGTTTATTGGTCTTGTATCTGACATTTCTTCAATCAGTTCCACTACTCTGTGATGTTGAGTGTGAGAATGTTTGGGAAACATGGTATTTGTGTTGTCTTGAATGCCCAAAATAGTACGCAAATATAAAGTAAATTTTTAATGTCTAAATTAAATAATCTCTGAAGGTGGATAGTATTTAGATGTCATAAAGAAGATATATTTTATTTTTTTTATACCTTAATTGGCACCTTGACTATTACTAAGGAGGTATCTTTCAAAGGTATTTTTTTATATGTAGAATGAGAGACCACCATAAAGAAGTTGACTATTTTTTATATTAATAAGAGATCAAAACAAAGGGCATTGACCCCTTACGAAATGATAAAATGAGGGTTGTGGAGTGATAAAAAAATACATTATAAAAGGTGATGTTTGTTACGAGTCAAGGTCACAAAGGGCATAATGTCAGTAAAATAATCGCCTTCCTTAAAAAACTTTTCCAAAACCAGGGGTCACTTACAGTACAGTTACAACATAATTGCTACTAACAACACACTTGCAACACACATGTAGCACAATGGCCACTTACAACACACTTATAGCACGGTGACCAAAAGAGGCCATCAATAGGAGATAACCAACACCCTGACATGTGGGGAAAAATAACTAAGGGATTTTGAAAGGCTCTACAAGCCTTTACAAAGAATGGAAAAATGGTATTAGAAATCATCCTATAGTAAAGGATAGCACCCCACCAACCAAAGCACTTCCCCCCATCTGCAAAACTCCTTTTCATAGTAGCAGACTAGGAGCCCACCTCAATAGGAGCAACATGGGAAGAGAATAACACATTGGAGAGCCAATCAAAAATTCAATCCATATCCAAGCAGCCATAGAAAGGAGAATATCGTCCAAGGTTACCAAATTCCTCCTTTGCACAGAAAATCTCCACCTTTATAGGAGACTCGTCCACCTTAATAGGAATGACAAAAGAGGAAGAAACACACTAAGTGCACCAACTCCTTACTATGGCCAACAAAAAACATCCCACCATAATTGGGTCTAGAATAGCCTCACTATCAGCTACAAATTTCAACCAAAAACAATCAAAGACCAGGATGTGCCCTTGAAAACTATTAGCAATCAATTGGTCACCAGAAGAAATAAGACCATTGTTCATACTCACTAGGATGGATAGTCTAAACAAAGACACACACACACACACACACACACACACACACACGATATAAAGAAACCTGATATTAACAGCAACATCCATCATGGCCCATCTACAAAGGGTGAAGAAACTCAACCCCAGAACCTAGGGTAGGCATAGGGAGAAGCAAAGAAGACCCATAAACATCTCTTATCCCCTCAATAAATTGGAGCCTTGTCTTTCCATCAATTAGAACACAGCCCACCACACCTCTAGTCATCATAGTAGCATTATTTTTCTTAGTAGAAGATCCCAAAAGACCTTGATAAAAGCCAAAGTAATTCCATAAGGGATCAACATTGTAAGTGAAAGAAGCACCCCACCCTTCTGGAAACACTTCAACACTTCCAAACACATAAGAAACACCAAACCCCATTGGTCGCACCGTAAGGAAGAGCAATACCAACAAACTGAAGGCAGCATTCACAAAAACCATGTACAAAGACAATATTTCCATAGCTTCTTAAACCCCCATATAGGGTGGGTTAGAAAGAACAGTGTCAAAACCCAAAAACCAGGCACAACCTCACCAAAGGAAAATGAACCACCACTGCTCTCAAGTAGGACAAAGAACCAGATCCACCACAAGCACTCCATTTTGGTGGGGAAACTCCTTTAAAAAGAACATGAAACCACAACCATGGCGCTCCTTAGGCAAATCGCTACATAAGCTACCACATCAACAAAATGGGCAAAAGGAGAAAACTGGAATAGAGACCCCTCTAAATCAATATGCGGAGCATCCTTCATACATAGGAAATCCAAAACCTCACTACCATAGTCAAGACATCGTACACAAATAGGCATGTGGAGATTAAATTAATTCCCCTATGTAGAAGCCCCAAACCAAAGGGTTAAGAACTCATTTCCCATAGTGGTTGCAATTGCAAAACATTATTCCACATTTTTATATCAAAACCTATGGCTCATCGCAGGGGAAATACTAACACATAAAAGATTAAAAATAAAGATAGGTTATAAAAATGGTAGGGCAACCCAAATAGTTTGAATCCCAACCACTCCATTTTCCTCAACATCAAATCAAGTTGTGTAAAGCCATAACTGTGGCAAGGCAATAGTGGTATTCACACGAAGAAGACAAAGAATAGAAAGTAATCATCCACACTCTGGATCAATGGCCACGAAGAAATCATCGGTCACATGATAGTTATATCCCTTCCCTTAAGTACCATTCATGTACAGATCACCATGAATATAGGGGTTTTAAAGTTCTCAACCCACCAAGACATAGAAACTTCAAAAAGGGAAGAATCCTTCATAGTAATGACAAGGATATGAAAAGAGGTTTGTGTAGCCCACAAACCCTTTGACCACCAATATGCAAGCAAACTGGTTCTACTACAAAAGGTAGAGAGGGCACTGAAAATAATCCCAAATCCATCATTTCCAAAAATCCCAACTTCCAGATGAAGTTGAGCCAAAACCACCACATGCAGGATGCAACCATCTGGGACGCCCAAATCCTCACTATTGTTTGCAACAGTTGAAACCTCATATCCCCTAGGTACTAAAGAATCCCTAACTATACACAACTACATAAGGCCCGCACAAAAAAGGCCTAGCTAGATAAAACAAACCACAACCATAGAACAAACCCGCCTAAAGCTATTTGCATCATCAACATCTTCCCCCTCTGCAACTTCAAATTTTGAAAAATCTCCCCCTCTCCTCTTTCCTCCCAGAGCCATTAAATAACTTGACTGTTGAAGCAAATACAAACGTAACATTGATTTGTATCACGTCTAAGGTAATATTTTATTATTTACCAAACTTCTAAAATACTTTATAAGAAAAATAACCCTTTAATTTTGACCAAGATTGGGGTCTAAAAAATGTATATAGTTTCAAACAATAGTAATAAGTATTTCCATAAGGTTTACCTAGAGAAATCATATGTTTGCTACAATCTTCTAAGATTCATTAATACAGACAACTAAAATTATCCACTCTATATACAAATCAATATCCAAAAGTCCTCATTACCCTAAAAAGAGAATCATATATTCTAGGAAACTCTATGAAAACATCTAGCACATGTAGTGTTACTCCATAAAAAGTCTCTTAATACTTATCTAGGTTTATAATGAGAACCTGATATGATTAGGAGACATGAGTTTTTGCAAGCACCTTATTCAAACCATATATGAAACTTAGTTAAAAGAGAGATGGACCTTCTAATAGCCAACTATTTTTGCTCTTGCCTTAACATATTTAATGGTTAGATGGATATCATAATATGTGTAGGAGACATAAGTAGTTACACACACATTAGTACATGTTAGATATAAAAATTGATTGCAAGAGACATGGATCTTATTTAAGGCCCAATTTTGTTTAGTTCTTCCCTTACCATGTATAATTATTAGGTTTACGATAGAAATATTTTGTTAGGACATGTGGTTAAATATGTATGAATTTATGTTAAATGTTATATATGATCAAACTTATGGTAAATTATATTAGATGTATTTTTTTCTGATCACAGTTATATTTATGCATCAATTTTATGGTTTAACAAAGCAATAATTGGCTAGTGCATTGTCAAGTTCAAGTGTGATCGTATTAATTAAATAAATCAAAAACTGAGATCAGTATATTTAATCATGTTAAAGTTTGATTACATAAAGCATGGATGTCATGTTAAACTATCAAAATTTTATTTTTCTCTTAATGCATTTTGTACAATTGTGAATGAAAGTGAAAGCAACGAGCAATTTATATGCAATTATAGTAATGAAACAAATGATCAAGAAATGAAAAATAATAATAAAGTGATCAATTAACCACTTAATTAAGTAAAATTAACTATATAAATGATAGCTTTCAACAATTAATGTCTTGAAATCTAAAAATTGTATGTAATTATACTCAGGTCTCAAAATTGAAATTAAAACTTATGCAAGCTATGTTGAGTTCACCAAAATGAAATGTATGAAAATAGGTTCTAGCCTAAGAATACAAACTAGGATCCATTTCCAAAATCTTTCATGGATAACAATCAATTAGGCCCAACTTTAGTTCCTTAGAAGAGTTGGGCATTGGTGATTAATCGTCCCATTTTGAATGTTGGTTGTCTATGATTAAATTGAGGATGCAAGAACTAAGTAAAAGATGTAAAATTGACAATAATATGCACATACAATAACCTACATAATAGATTTGCAAATTTTGAATACAGATCTAGAAATAAGATTTTGAATAGAACCTATGTCTACAATTTGAGCTTGAACATGTCAGCCTATGTCAATAGGCATGACAAACTTGAATGTGTATAAATGAAAATTTAATGAGTAGATTTTGGATCAGGACATCCTACAAATTATTCTCTTGAAATTTTGGCAAAAAAGTGTTTGTCACTAGAGAAAATTGATAGTGAATAGGGTATTTTGCTTCTCCAAGCTCTAGATCTATTCATCTTAGTTTTCTCTTCACGAATCTACAATCCTTTTTTATCAGACCTAAAGTATACATGCAAAAGAGAGAGAAAATGTGTTGGGTTGTATAGGGGCTTGCCTATGTAAAACCATGGGTGGGAAACAACCTCCCTTGCAATAATGATGATTAGAAAGTGAGCATGTCTTTTCTTAAGAAAATACTTAAAAACTTAACGAGATACTGAATTTACAAATTATAGCTTCTCTATGATCTTGTTTCCTTGAAGCTTCGTGAAAGATTGATATTTCTAGCACTACAACATTTGGGGTCGAATTTCAACACCAATTTGCGACGGCACTACCATTAGTGTGTAATTTTTGTGTTTTTTTTTCCAAGTGTCCCCGATGTTGTCATAATAGCGACGGTACTGTCAGAATTATGACACCCGCATGATTATAAACAAAAAGAAAAGAAAAAGAAAAAGAAAGGCTCATTTCTAAAATAGCTGTGGAAGATTAGAATCTTCGTATATGGTAGTCATGACTTGATCAGGTAGGCATTCGAGCTTTGTATTCTCATTAACTCAGCTTCATTTTGATGGCATTTGTTGATTTAATGGCACAATATGAATGTTAATACTGGCATTGTTGGCATTGTTAATACTGTAAATGTATTGATGGATCGTGGGCCACAAGCTAGGGCATCATGCATTGTTTATGAGCTCATTATTTAATACTGACATTGATTACATCTTTGCATTTCAAATGCTTGATGACCCACGAGCTTTGAGAGCTAGGGCATTGTTGCTATTACCTTAAAGGCATTGTGTGAAGTGTTTGATCTCTCTTTATTTGTTTTGTTGTTGATATTCACTATGTGGTACTCCCCATTTATGATCATTTCATGAGGAAATGTCTCAATGGCTCGCGGGTTGCAAGTTAGGGCATCATGCATTGTTTATTAGCTCACTGTTTAATACTGGCATTGTTTACATCTTTGCATTTCAAATGGTTGATGACCCGCAAGCTTTGAGAGCTAGGGCATCATTTCTATTACCTTAAAGGCATTGTCTGAAGTGTTTGATCTCTCTTTATTTGTTTTGTTGTTAATATTTACTATGTGGTACTCCCCGTTGATGATCATTTCATGAGGAAATGTCTTGATGGCTCGCGGGATGCAAGCTAGGGCATCATGCATTGTTTATTAGCTCATTGTTTAATACTGACATTATTTAC
>MU223385.1:1765922-1778871 GCA_018584345.1 Thuja plicata
GTGTGTTTGTAACCTTTAACAGGGTTGGCTCCTAACAGGGCTCACTTCAAAAGAGTGAAAATTTGGGGTACCGGTCCCAGTGGTTTTTCCCTTAACAGGGTTTCCATGTTAAAATCCTTGTGTTATACGTGTATGGTTCATTACTTTATTGTTTTAAATTCTACATATGCATTTATGGATTGATTGGTATACTCTGCATATTTACTGAGTATCGGTAAATATAGTTTACTGCTTATCGGTTATCAAGGAGTATAAGGACAGACAAGGTAAACTGACAGACAATTATTTGTTTCAAGTATTTCAAAGGCATACATCTTGTAGGGACTTAATAATTGGAGAAGTACTGATTGGTGGATTAAAGTTTAAATTGGATAAATTTTTTAGGCCACTGATTCACCCCCCCCCTCTCAGTTATTACTAACAACAACAAGTTTCTCACCAATGCTAATGCTTTTAATGAGATTGATCTCAGCTTTCATTATTTCCATTTTCTTTTTTATGTTACCATTGTCATCTAACATTTTGCCCACTATGCAAGTAAAATCCACAAGACAATCCTTGCTTTTCTTCATATCATTAGACACATAAAATTTACATGTTTCCTCATTATCGTGGGAATCTTTTGCCTCATACTTTGTTGCCTCTTTTTCAGTTCTTTTGACAGGTTCCTCCTTCGTCTTATCATCAGCCTTCTGCTCATTAGTCTATGTTTTCCTTGTGTGGGTTTGATCCACTTCTTTTCCATCTTTTTTATCCTCCCTATTCTCTTCTGCATCATCCTCCCCAAGGTTAACCTTAGTATTCTTCTCCTTCTCCATCGCATCCTCCTCATCCGAGGACAACACAATTTTTCTCTTACTAGGGTTTTTACCTTTCCAGTTGCTCTTAGTTTTGCCCATTGCTTCCCCCTATTTTCTTTTCTTGGCCTCTTTTTTCTATTTGTCCTCATACTCTTCATCCCCTGTTTCCTTCTCTATTTCATAATCCTCTGTCATAGGCTTCTTCTGGTTAGTCTTGGAAGAATTTTTTTTTTAGCTTTTTTCTTACTTATTTTACTCCCCTATGGAGTATCATCATCAGTATCCTTCTTTGTATCAGATCCCTCCACAATGGTCTTCTTCTAGTTTTTCTTAGACGAAGATCCCTTTTTAGTTATATTTTTAGGATTTTTATACCCCTAAGGGTCTTCTCATCGTCCTTTGTCTCCTCCTCATACATGCTATCATCCTCATCACCTTCCGTATCCTCCTCATCCCTTTGTTTTTTTTTTCAACAGAGGTCTCTCCACCTTTTTAGTTTTCATAAGACCATAAATTAATAGCATAAGACCCTAGTGAGAGGTATGATCACCCTTCGGGTCTTTCTGCATATTATTAATAGTAAAATCCAGCGAACTAAACAAATAGAAGGGCAGACTAACTTTCACACTGTGTCTAAAATAATTCAAAAGCATGAAACGATGTCCATAGGCTTTGGTAAACCTACCATTGAGCTTAATATAGCTAATGAACACATAGAGTACATACCTCCATGGCCTAGATATCTTCTTAGGGTTATGATATGAAGTATCCACCTTAACCAACCTGGCCTTCTCTTCGTCAGACTCCAGGAATTTATCCCAAGCTTCATCAAAAATAGCTCTATCTCTATAGAACTTGAGCCCCTCCATACCCATCCCAATATCCTCTACTATTATCTCCTTTGTAACTTCCATGTATTGGTTTCCCACCATCACTTTACCATCTTTCCACGTCTTGAAAAAATGCCTAGAAATAGTAGGGTTTCTGCCATGAAGCTGCTCCAGAAACATCACCATCCCACCATCCTTCAGAATCTTCCAAACTTTTTTCATTTCTCTCCATTCATCACAGTTAACAGGCTCAATGCGCTTCTTACTATCACCCATCTTAGCTCTCTGGTATGAATTGCTATCTCTATGATATTTCTAAAAATGTCGTTAAGAATACCACTAGTCACTCTCAATATTGCCAAATACACCCAGAATTTGTGCCACATCCAACTTGTAATCACCACTAAGTACTTGCGCCTTAGATAGTAATTATGACATTTCACTTTTGCATTAAAAACATTTATTAGACTTACCATTTATGCCCTTTTTTCTGTCTACTCCGCAGTCAATCATTACCCAGTAATGATTTTGCTTGATAAGGCGTGTCATCTCCATCATGCCATTGTGTCACCACCTCTAGTTTTCATGCCATGTTGGCAACCCAGTCAACAATACCATTAGTCTCTCGAAAGTTATGCAAAACAACACAATCTTCAAAAGATTGGATAATAACTTTTGCTTTTTGGATTATATTATAAATAGACCACGAGGTAGTAGTTTCATTATTCAAGCATTTAATAATATTTGGGGAGTCTCCCTCTATCCATACCTTTTTACAACCTTTTCCCTAGCAAGGATAAGCCCTTGAAGAGAAACATTCACCTCCGTAACATGGTTAATTTGGGTTCCAATTGGGATAGCTTTAATACCCCTACAAACTTCTTGTTCATCTCTTATGACAACCCCCCACCCAGCCACCCCTAGGTTACCCTTTGAAGCACCATCAAAATTGACTTTCATCCATCCATTAGGAGGGAAATCCCATCTTGCTTCCTCTCTCTTGACTTTTTTTTTTGCTTCCTAAAATTTCCTTTAATTTTCTAGTTGTTGAAGAATGCCATATCCTCCTCATTTAGAGGTTCCATAAATTTATCCTTTAGAAATAAGTTTTCTTTGATAGCTCTCTTAATTCTATAGAAGACATCCTTTTCGGTAGCCACTTTGTTTCTGAATACTCTCTCATTTCTTTCTTTCCAAACTCCCCAACAAACATAGGGGAGTATAAACTTCCACACCTTGATCACAGTTTCATTCTTTGAGGGATGGCTCCAAGAGTTAAAAAGACTCTAGATATCCTCAGGGAAAACCCACTCAATGTTAAGAATTTGAAAGAAGTAATCCCATATTATCCTAACATAGGGAAATTGAATAAACATGTGATTTACACTTTCCTCATCCTGATTACAAAGGTAACATCTATTAATAATTATCACACCTCATTTTCTAAGATTATCATTTGTCAAAACCTTGTTTTGCATCAAGATCCAAAAAAAGACATTGATCTTAGGGGTGAGGTCCTTAATCCAAGATTTATCCCAACAAGGCTCATTAAGATCCTCAAACTCCTAGTAATACGGGGAGGAGATAGTTAAGTTCCCATTCAGACTATTCTTCCATATTATCTTGTCTTCCTCCTCAATCAAAATTGTAGAATTAATAAACTTATTGAGCTGTCCCATTGTATTGTCAATAACCATTATATCCTTCTAGTCATCCCTATCCTAGTAATCTGCCACTTTCCTCCTAAATCTAAGTTTGCATTGTCCCTCAAAGTCCATCCATCCAGGGCACTCCTTGAGGGGGGTTTGTAATATCGACTCATCTTCCCAAAAAAGAATATTTCTGTCATTTCCAACTTTCCATTTGATGCCTTTTCTTATAATTTCTTTATTCAGCATTTCTCCATATGAAAGATCATCCAACTCCACTGTCCCTGTCAAGAAAGCTAGCAAGGTTAGGGTGCTCCTTATTATATTTATTATCCCATATAAGAGTTCATTCTCTCCTAGAATTATAGTATCTCCATATAAGTTTAGCTAGAAGATGGTCATTGAGATTTTTGATTTTACGTAAACCAAGACCCCCTTTGTTAGCAGGTCTACAGACCTTGTCCCTAGCTATGAGAGCTATCCTTTTCTTTTTTCTCCATTCCAATCCACAGAATTTTTTTTTGGATCTTTTCAATTTCTTCTCCAAACTTCTTGGGGATTTTAAAGATACTCAGAGCATAAAGAGAGAGACCTTGAAGGGTGGATCTAAGAATCTGAATCTTTCCATCTTGACTCAACAACATACCTTTCCAACCAAAAATTTTACTATGATATTTGTCCACTAAAGAGCTCCAAAAGGTTTTAGGAGGTTCCAGGCATAAAGGGAGATGAAGGTAAGTTCCTGGAAGAGTCCCCATATCATAGCCCAAAATCCTCATAATTCTTATCTTTCTTCTTTCAGGAACATTAAAGAAAAACACAAAACTCTTTCCTCAATTAATAAGATGACCTGAAGCAATCCCATTTTTAGTCAGCACATTTTTTATATTGATAGCATTTTTAATAGAAGCTTCACCCGTTATAACCGAATCATCAACAAAATATTGATGGGAGTAGACTTTATTGGCAAAAGAAGGATTTAATCCTTTAAATTCCCCTTTCCTAACTAGGTTCTCCATGTACCTACCCAAACATTCAGCCATAAGGATGAAGAGAATAGGAGAAAGAGGTTCCCCCTACCTCAGAATCCTAGTCGATTTGAAGAAATAAGTAGGAGATCCATTAACCGAAACTGAGAAAGTAGCAGAAAATATGAGCTGAAATATAAGATCAATGCTTTTCTTGTTGAAGCCAAAAGCCCTCAGCACTTTCACAAGAAAATCCCAGTCAACCTTGTCATAGGCTTTAGATAAATCTAGTTTAAGAATGAGGCCTTCCTTCTTTGACATCACCATAGAATGCACATTTTCATGTATGGAGATAATTGAATCCATGATCTATCTGCCAGGAAGAAAACCGTTTTGCTGCCAAGAAATTAGGGAATGGATAATAGACAAAATCCTTGTGGTAAGGACCTTAGAAATGATCTTGTAGGTAGTATTACATAAGCTAATAGGACTAAATTGATCCATTTTATCAACCCCTTTTTTTTTGGGTATTAGAGCTATAAAGGTGCCATTCAACTCCTTCAGCATTTTTCTAGATCCAAAACACTCTTTAACAACATTAGTAACATCCTTTTCAATAATATTCCAGTAATTTTGGAAGAAGAACATAGGATAGCCATCTGGGCCAAGGGCTTTGTCCCCATCAAAAGAGAAGACTACCTTTTTAATTTCAGTATTAGATGGTATAGCATTGAGACTCGGATTATGGTTGTCATTCAGGATTTGAGGAATGCACTCCAGAAACTCCCTTTGTTCTTCTCTATTCAGATGTTTGTCCTTTTGGAGGAGATTTTGAAAAAAAAAAATTGGCCTCCATTCTGATAGCATCTTCATCATCTGAAAGAGTGCCATTGATATTAAGATTAGATATTTGATTAGCCATTCTATTTTTTAGAGTATTCATGAAAATATATTTAGTATTTATGTCTCCTTCCTTCAGGAAAGTCTTTCTAGATCTTTGTCTCCAGAAAATTTCTTCTTTGGCAATTATGTCATGAAGCTCAACTAGTCTCTCGTTTTCCTATTCTCTTGATATCTTATCATACTCTTCCTTTTGGATAATGTCCTAAATGACCTTAAGCTCCATGCAAACATTAGTCTTAGTAGAATTTTTTTTGCCAAAGGCTTCCTTGTTCCAAGCTTTAATATTCTCCTTGAAATGTTTAAGTTTTTTTTGCCAGAATAAACATTGTAGTTCCTTTGATTTTGATCTTCCACCATTCCTCAATTTTTTGTTCCAGTTGTGGATGCATATTCCACATTTTCTCAAATCTGTAAAGAAAAGTCCTTTTCTTGGATATGGGATCTGCTAGTAAAGTAATATGGTTATGGTATGATCCCACCCGCATATAGGCAAACATCAAACAATAGTAATGGGTGAACCAGTCATTGCTAATGAGAGCTCTATCAAGTCTAACCTGGATGAGCTCCTGACCACACCTTTTGTTAGTCCATGTATAATTAATGCCTTGCAACTCAATATCATGGAGATTTTGGTTATCTATGAAATTCATAAGATCCATTCTACTTTCTAGATTAGTTTGGCTTCCTCTTTTTTTTCATTTTCTTTTAAGGGAGTATTAAAACATCCCATAACAATCCATTCCTCGTGACTAAAACTATTTCTCAGAGAAGAAAGCTTATTCCAAAAAACTTATCGTCCCTTTTTAGTGTTAGGAGCATAAATATTAGTAAGCACCCAAGAAGTATTATCCTTAAGATGCCTAAATATGATACAAGCCACATTGTTTCCCTGATATATAACATCACCTTTTATGATATCACAGTTCCAAACTGTAGCAATACCCCTGGAAGCATCATCAAAATCTCCCCCACAAATATTGCCATTCTTAAAAAATCTAAGCTTCTCCACTTTCTCCTTAAGCATTTTAGTTTCTTGAATTAAAAAAATATTCAGTCTATTATCCCTAATCATATTTCTAACAAGATCTTTTTTATGGGGATTATTCAATCCCCTTATATTCCAAGAGATAATCTTCATACCTTAACAAAGGATCCCACCTCCAGGATGGTAAGTTGGCTTCCATTCGCTATATTCTTCTTAGTCTCCTTGACTCTTAGTTTTTGGTCTGAAGGTCAGCCCAGAGAGGATAACATTCCTCCCACATCCCCGCTTTTGCTACTCCTTGTTTCTATTCTCCCTTGTTAGCCAGGCTTTCCCTTATCATTCTTTGCTTTTTTCTTCTCCTCATGATTCTTTGTCCCTTCTTCCAGATCACTCTAGTAACCCAAAAGAGCTTGGTTGATAGCTGCAACATCCCCCCATTTAGGAATTTTCGCATTGGATACTATTCTTCTTATCCCTTGGGGCATATTCTATGAAGTATCTGAAGACCCTTGACCTAATACTGTGCACTGTTGAGCATCCTGCCATGCTGATTCCTCCTCCACTTTGTGGATTATAGTCTTCGAACTCCAGTCAGATTGGTTGACATTATCAAAGCTACTAGGTAGTTCAATCCCTTCCCCCTTTGTTGTCGCTTTTTCTGTTGCTTCTTATTGTCCTTCTCACTGAGTTTCCCCCTCTTCCCCTTGTTCCTCCGCTTGTTCTTGAGGACATTCATTGCATTTATTACTCTCAGAACTCTCATTGTTAGTTTGGTCATTGACCATACTCTCATCACCAGTCTCCGATGTTAGAGATTTTTCCTCTTTCTTATTAATTTGAGCTACCCTTGATGTCTCTCCCCCATCTATATTCACCTTTCCCATAGGAATCCATTTCTTCATCTTTCTTTGGATGGCCTTTGCTCGACATTTTTTAGCCCAATTCCCAGCTTTCTTACAATGAAAGCACACAAATGGAATGGTTTCATATTCTATCTTTTGTTCCCATGATCCCAGTTTTGAGTGCATAATAATTTTCTCTGGCATATCAGTGTCCTGTGTTATCCCCACACATATCCTAGCATAAGTTAACCTTCTCTTTGAGGCAGTAACATTATCTATTGATAACAACTCCCCAAAGGAGTTTGCTATCCCAACAAATATATCCTCCATCCAGTACTCTAGAGGAAGGCCATGGAGCTTAACCCAAACTGACACCTGGTTTACCGCTTCCTCCTCAAAGACCAGATTAGGGCACCATTTTTGGAGGACCAAGGTATTTTTTCCTATCATCTATGGTCTATTGCATAAAATATTCATTCTATCCTCTTCACAGGAGAAGAAGAAAGACAGACAACCTTTTTCCATAGCAACCACATCCACTTTCCCTTTCAGGTCCCATTTCCAAAAATCATAGGCCCTAACCACTTCTATATAGGATCTAGCCCCCAAGAATCTCCCAACCAGAGAGTTTTTCATTCTTGCAATGGTATGATCAATGATTTGGCCAGGAATGTCAATGGAAAAACTCCCTTGAGAATGTCTCGAGATATTCTTAACAGGTGGTAAATATGACTTACCTTTCGGTTTGACTCCAAAGAGGGAAGACCACTTTTTGATGCTTTCCTATTTTTCCCCTTACTCACCAGGCCTGGCCCCCCCGGCTCCCCAGGCGCAAGTCCAACATTGGGATCCTTCCCGTGTTTCCCTTTGTCCTTAGCATCCTCCAACTTGCTGTGCTCAGCAGCTCCTGCATCCTTTGCACCAGTCCTACTCAAATTTGAATTTGAATTTGGCTGCTCACCTCCTCCCCGCTCTCCTCCCTGCTTCCCCATCTCCAACTTGGATTTTGAGACCATTTTTTCATAATAAAATGTTGTTATCACACTCTTCCCTTTTTTTGGTATACTCGTAGAGATAATTGGTTTCTCACTCTGCTTTCAAGAGGCGCCCATCCCCAACCATAGCTAATGTTAGGAATTATTTTAATACTTCAAAATTTACTTTGAACCCTAGTTCTCTTGTTCATTTATGCAATAGATTTGACTCAAGCACACCAATGAAACTTTAATTCAAATAATTGGATCTAATGAAAATGAAGCAATAAACATAAGAAATAAACTCTTCAAGAGAATCTCATTGTCCTCTAACTTCAAGGACCTATTTAGTCTATTTAATTGTTCTTAGTAGAATTTAGACTCCATAGATGATAACTTGAAATAGAAGATTGTATGAATATTGGTTAAATGAAAGCTATCATGAGCTACAATGCAAGATTATTGGTGCTTGATATGAAATTCATGATTCTAGATGATAAATGGAGCTAAAAGACAAATTTTATGATGAAATCTATGATGAGATATACTAAGAAATAATCTATTTCATGCAATATTAAGCTAAGAGTGATAAATAATGCACAATTAAGATATGAAATGAGCTAAGCTAAAGGAAATTTAAACTGAATTTGTCATTATGAGGATGCAATTGCTAAATGAGATTACTAAACCAACATTATGCCTATGCTCAAATGAAAATGAGATCCAATTAACTCTAAAATGTTGTTTATTTATAAGATTTTTAAGGCTTTGAGTGGTGTGTTTTCAATGAATGGTCAAGATTGACTTGTTGAAGATGAATGACCAAGATTCAAAATGAAGTTCGTGAGTTGTGTGCTTTTGTCCTATTGGTTGCAAGTGTGGAATATTCTTGAGAATATTATTTTGATTTGTTGAGGGAAAATGGGATTTATTAGCTTTAAAATAATTAATTACTTTATTCATAGGATGAGGTGGCATTTGACATGTGATAAGTTGATTATGAGGGGTGATGATGTGGAAAAGGTGTGAATTGAGTGGAATTTGATTATTTTGATTAATCCATTAGAAGAATTAATTATTGATGTGAACTATATAATTAAATGATTAATTCAATTGGGTGGAAGTCCATAAAGGAAGCAATCTATGGATGCCCCCCTCCAACAGCTATGGGTGCGGTTCTGAACCTGATAATCCCCAGGAGGAGAAGGTCTGTGGGAATTGTCCGCAGAGCACGCAGAGAATGAAGAAATGAAGACTCAAACTACAGTTTTTTGGAAGGGGATCCTACTATAGTAAGATGCTCCAAATTTTGGTTTGGCCATAAGGGCATAACAACTGCGACAAATGGAGGCCCCGACCTACAATCCTCTTCTTTTTTGATGCAAGTCCAACCACAACCAAGACAACACCGACGAAGGAGATGGGAGAGCTCGGGCACATACATGAAACCTAGTTATGCTCCCACGCTGCTACAAAGTTGGTTGGATTTTGAACTCTGTTGCTATTTTTACAAGAATGTATATAGAATAGATCACACTAGATAGTGAAGAGAGTATGTTTGTTATCACATTTTTTGTTGGGTGAAGTTGATTACCACCCCTTTTTGTTTTACAAAATTGTAAGGGATTCTGCCAAACAGCAAGGCTGTGCAAATTATAATACACATACTTGAAATGTAGACCTACTTCTTATGATAATAATACATACAATACTATTATCAATAAAAAAATGATTAATTCAATTACACACTAGAAGATTTGTGATTTTATTAATTAAATTTCTTGTATTTAGTTAATATTATTCTTGACCATTTTTAGGTGTATATATTTTGCCCCTCTTTAAATCAATGTGCAGACAAATGCATTCATTCAAAGAAATTTCAATTGTGCTCTTGACTGATGTCTTGATGCGTACTTGATTCAATAAATGCCCTAGTTGATGTGATGACGCAGAATTGATTCAACAAATGTTTCAGATATGAAAATATGCCCGAGATACAAAAGTATTGCGATAACAGCCTGTATACCCCCTTAAGAGGTATATCAAAATGATTTTTAGATTTTACGCTATTTTTTAATTTTGTAGATTTTTTTGATCTTTCAAACATTTTCATTTTAGCTGTCGATAAATTTGATAAAAAAAAAACTTATTGATGAATTTGATAATAGTTGCGCAAAAATTGATGTATAAATCACTGCCACAAATACCCTTTAGGTCAAAAAGGCTATATAAGTGGTAAAACCCTCTTTTACTTTTCACTTTGACTTTCACATTTGCACTTTTACCCCTTGGAGAGAGAACATCTAGTGGAGAAAATGGTGATTCCATACACCGATCATCAATTCGAACGAGTTCACCACCACATTATGGACCCCCGGTAGGTACCCCTTTCCTAATTTTTGCTTTGTCATTTTTGGTTAATTTTTGCATATTTTTGGCTGAAATTCCACTACTTTACACATTTTATCGCATATGCTCTTATATTGCATTTGTTGTTAGTTTTATTGCATCTAAAACCTAAATTGTCGCATTTACATTAGGTTTTTAGGGCTTCCCTTTCCCATTTTTCTCATTCGTTGGATATAATGTCACATTTGGTATTTCCTCGCATATGCATGATTTATTATCATATCCACCATTCATTTTGTTGCATACACCAGATTATTGTGTATGAGTAATTTTGTATCACATTTACCATGTAAATTGTATCATATGCATATTTAGCACATATATATAGCATATTATCACATATGGCCTTGAGATGAGTTTTAGAGCATGTTTGATGATTTTGTCAACATTTTTTGATGTTTTTTTTCTGATATCTAGTGTTAGGATTAGATGTTTCAACCTCACAATCTAGAAATTTGATCATATATGTGCTCACCGAGATTATTAGAAATCTCACATGAACAGATAGGTTATGATGATGTTTGACTAATTAGGATGATTGATTGATTGATTGTTTGATTGGATAGGCTCCATTGGGTGTCTTGATGATGTTGGGTCAATACCCCAAGATGTTTAGGATGATATCACACTTTTCTTAGGATGAGTGTGCAATGATTTTTTCTTGTGGTCTTGTTGCTTTACTCGATATGCCTCGGTATTGGTTAAACCAAAGTTTGTTGATAGCACTAGCGAAGCAATGGCATAGTGACCACAACATGTCCCACTTGCCTACTGGTGAGATCATTGTTACACCGAAGGACATATACCATATTTTGAGGATACCATTAATTGGTGAGGATGTTGTATATGATTTTAATGAGGATGGGGGTATAGATACTCTATGGGGGGTATTTGCATATCAACTCATCAGAGGCTATGATATTCAGTGGGATATGATGGTTGCTTGATATGCCCCACTACCTTCAGTATTGAAAAGGCTCATTGGTGGGTTTATGTTGCTTGATAGGAGAGTACATGGATTCTCCATGGGTTGGGATAGATTTTTGGAGAGCTTGCTAGCACAGTCGCAATGACTTGTACTGGGATCTTGCATACTATCTCATTTATACCATGAGTTACACTGGGTTGTCTACGATGGGACTTCTAATTTATTTGTTGGAGTTATGTTGTTGCAAATTAGGGCTTGGGAGCATATCCTAGTTGCTCATCCAATTTCATATAAGGCTTGACCACCTACTTGACCATACATTTATAGCTACAAAGATATAGTGATGTAACCCAATATGGGCAAGCTCAAGTATTGGAGACAAAATCTGGATGATATAGATATCGTGCGTTGGCATCCATATTTAGGCTATAAGGTTTGGGTGGAGAATCAGTCAGAGATGACTTGTGTTTTTACTACAAGATGGTTGATTGGGCGTACCCCATTTGTTATAATGAGATTCATCACTACCCAGGTACTGAGTAAGTATGGTCAGGCATTGGGTATGACACATGGGATTTTTGTGTACGCTCGTACATAGAAGGATAGAGTTGACTGGGGTCCTAGAATTTCTTATGAGACTGCACAAGATAAGTATCATGGATTGGATTTTGTTGTCTAGGATTATATGGGGCATGTAATTGATGCAAGGGAGACTCTTCAGTATTCTCATTGGTTCATTTTACATCCATTTCCAAGATTAAAATCACTATATGAGCCTATACCACCCTTGAAGATTGATGATGATGGTGACCAACCACGACCTTTGAGATGATGGAGAGGGGAAGTCTGAGGGAGAGGTGGAAGAGGGAGAGTATTTGATGAGGTACATGAGGTTGTGAAGGAGGTGATGATGGAGGTGGAGGAGGAGGTGGCAAAGGCATTGTTTTAGATTCTGGATGGCTCCAGCAGAGATGCATATTAGGAGCTCCTATAGATGGAGGAGATGCACCATAAGATGCACCATAAGTTGATGCAACATAGGGTGACCCACAGGTTGATGTAGCACAAGGTGACCCAAAGGTTTCCCTGGATTAGCCAGGTACTTAGTGGATTTGTATTAGGATACCTCGGCTTAGCCCAAAGGCATAAATTTGAGGTTTAGAGGATACTGTTCAGAGGCTACAGGGGGAGTTAACTATTGTAAAGGCATAGATCTGACAGTTATAGGGGCAGCTCTAACATGCAGAGTCACAACTAGTTATTCGAACTATTGAGCGAGATGAGGCTATAGAGAGTCATGGGGCAATAGAGGATCTGGCCCAAACTTTAGAGAAGATTATTATATAGGGTTTCACCAGAGATACTTGCAGACACCAAAATCTGTCGATTACCCACCCTAGCCAAATTAAACAGATATTTATTATTTATTTAATAATCCTCTGCCCTACCTTTAATTAAATAAATTTTACATTTATTTAATTGTAATTCTCTTTATTCCCTATCCTTGATTAAATAAATTTATGTTTATTTAATATTATCCCATCTCATTCTCACTTGCATCTTTACCCTTCATTTAATCAAGTAAATGACTTAGTTTACTTAATTAATCCCTTCCTCCCACTTAGAATTAAATATTGCATTTAATTCTATTTGAGCACATG
>MU223385.1:1778941-1827990 GCA_018584345.1 Thuja plicata
TATATATACCACTTGTCTCCTTATCACTCCTCACCTCCTCCTTCCCACAATGGGGGACCCTATCCCTGGGAACACACTGAGGCATCAACACCTCCTTGATTACAATAGGGAAACCCTCCTCCCACCACTTGTCTCCTTATTACTCGTCACCTCCTCCTTCACATCCACCAGCAACACATATACTGAGAGAGCTTAATCATGACATGAACATTGTGTGAGCCTTGCAGGGATTTGAACCTTGGTTGCACTATTTGTTCGATGCTATTAGCTTTGGGTACCGATCATGCTATTGATATTCATGTTTTGTCACTAATGTCAACATATGTTTATGTGGAGAGAACAGACTAGTTACTTGACTGGCAGAAGTGTACGGACACTGTATGAATGTTTCAGAATGATCGAAGGTTGTTATATGAAGAAGGATGTGTGTTGACCTTATTCCTAAGGTCACTTGGCTTTGTGTTTCATATTGAGGGTGTTACCGTTGTTTTGGTGAAGTCTGGTTTCTAGACTGTAACTATGATGCTTGTCAAATTAGGTCTCTGTTTTTTGGGTATATCTTACTAGAAAATATATTCCAGGTGAAGCAAGCTTACTGGAGGACTGTAGACATATTTTGGAAGAATGGGTTGAGTTCAATTGACGTGATCATTCTGGTGACGTTAGTTGTGGCGTGTATTCTAGAGGAGACCTATTTGGTGGCCGACTTTAGAGATGTAGCATGTAATATGAATTATGAGCGTGGATTGCGGATCTTCGAGCATAACTGATGGATTCTAAATGATGTTTACTTGTTATAGGTACCATGTGTATCTTAGAAAGGGGTTATATAATTATTTGTATATTGGGAAAGCCTAATTGGCTGACCTAATTAATTATTTGTGTATTAGGAAAGCTTAATTGGCTGACCTAATGAATTATTGTAGAAGGGTATATATGAGTGATCTTTTATTTTGGAAAGATGTGGTAGTGGAAGAGATTTAAAAGGAAGAGAAGTGAAAGCTGCAAGGCTTGTTTGGCTGTTGGATGTAGAGTAGAGTTTGTGAAAAGAATACTTTATTGGAACTGACCAAGCAAAGACAATTGCTATAAGATAGTTCACTAGAGCATATATTTCCTATATACACTTGTTCGGATTGTGAATCCTTGAGGGTGGCTTTAACCTTCTTTGGGAAGTGTTCCTAGGCAGTGAGCCTATTACTTTTCTTGACTCCTAACAGGGTCTGTCTCCTAATAGGGACTGTATACTATAATGTTGTAATAAGCTCCTAACAAGGCTGAACCTTTTAACAAAGATCTATACTCTCAGTACATTATTGTGGGTGTTAATTACCACTAGGGTTTTACCTGTAATAGGGTTTCCTCCAAAAAAAGTATTGTGTTATTGTGTTGGCATTTACTATGTTATCATTTGCATTGCAGTTTTGGTTTATAAAGTTTAAATTTTAATATTCTATATCACAACCGATTCACCCCCCCCCCCTCTTAGTTGTCTTTTGGACTGTTATTCCTAACAATTTGTATCACAACTATTGGTCCTTAGAGAGAAAGCTTAAAATCTTTAGGTGATCCTGAAGATGTCTTACTATAGGAAGGATAGTCCAAAATTTGATCTTGAAAACTTTGATAGTTGGAAGAACAAGATGAGAACACATTTGCAATGTTTGGGACTTGACTACTAGATGATCACAAAGAAGGATGAGAAGATAGCGACTGAGGATGAATTGAAGAAAGCTACTAAAGATGAAAAGAAACTATTTTCATGTAATATGGTCGCAAGGAAATCATTGATTAGCTCACTTTCTCAAGGTGAATTCACATAAGTAAAAGAATTGGATTATGTACATGAGATATGGACAAGATTGGAGGCACTGTATGAAGGAGATAAGTTTACAAAACAAGCAAAGCTATAAAACTGGAAGACAAAGATGGAATCACTGAAGATGAGAGAAGATGAGAATATTAGGGCATATGGATAGAGACTTATTGAAGTGGTTACTGGCATTAGAAACTCTGGAGATACTTACAACAAGGAAGAAGTAATTACAAAGATACTCAGATCTTTGACACATACATATAGAACCAAAGTAAAAGCTATAGAGGAGATTATACCTTTGACACTGAACTTCACTAGAGAGATTTTGATTGGAAAGCTAACTACTTTTGAGGCCGCGAAATTGGGAGATACTTTGCCTAAAGTTAAGACATCATTCAAGGCAACTGTGCATAAGAACAAAAAGACCTTATCTGGAATTGTGAGCACCAACAATTGTGACCTAAGAGAAGATCTTGGAGAATATATTGAGGAATAGGAACAGATACAGGAGGAAGAAAGAAAGCTAGATGAAGTGGTAGCATTGATCGCTAGAGGAGAGAAGAGAGGTAAGGGTAAATTTGAAGGAAAATTACCTTTGAATTGTTTTTCATGTAACAAGATTGGTCATTTTGCATCTAGATGTCCTACAAGGGTTCCTAAGCACAAACCTAAGTTTTAAAAATCAAAGTATTCTAAAGATAGGGAATGTTATTATGCTAGTGAGGGTATTTTTGATGATGATGGTGATTATTATGAAATTGGATTTATTGCTATAAAGGATGATGAACCTATACATGAGGAAAAAACTTTAGTATCTCGTGTTGAAAAGAAATTTGAATGGGTTATAGACAGTGGTTGTTCACATCATATGACTAGAGATAAAAACAAATTTGTGAGTTTGAAAGGATATGATGGTGGTGTTGTTAGATTTGGTGACAATATTCCTAAACTTATCATTAGAGTAGGATCTATTTCTATGGATGGAAAGACAAATACTGACAATGTATTACTTGTTGATGGACTTAAGCATAATCTGTTAAATGTTGGACAGTTAGTGGACATAGGTTATCAGTTGAAATTCATTTTTGGAAAATGCTCTATCAAAAGTAAATCATGAGATTTGATCGCATCTGGTACTAAATCTAGAGGTAATGTATTTGAATTGAATACATTTGAAGCTACTTATTTTATTGCGAAGGTTGATGATAGTTGGCTATGGCATAGAAGATTTTGTCATGTTAACTTTGATAACATTGTGAAGGAAATTATGACTAATGCTCTAAGAGATCTGCCTAAGATTGTAAATCCATCTAACACTATGTGTAGAGAGTGTGCTATGGGGAAGCAAACCAAAAGTAGTTTTAAAAGCAAATCTTATTCAGCAAAAGGGAAGTTGGATCTAGTGCATATAGATCTGTGTGGTCCTATAAGAATAGGATCATATTACGGTGAAAGTTACTTTATACTTTTTGTTGATGACTTTTCTAGAATGATGTGGGTTACATATTTGAGAGAAAAATCTGAAGCATTTGACAAATTCAAGTTATTTAAAGCAATAGTTGAGAATGAATCTATTTTAAAGATAAAATGTTTGAGATCAGACAGAGGTAGAGAGTTTACATTAGATTTATTTAATACCCACTGTGAAGAACATGGAATATACAGACATATATCCGCTCCTAGAACTCCACAGCAAAATGGGATAGCAGAGCGAAGAAACAACTATATTAGATGTTGTAAGGACTATGTTGCTGGAAGGAAATGTGTCACATGTTCATTGGAGAGAAGTAGTTGGCACTGTTGTGTACACCTTGAACATAATACAAATTAGAGAAGGTACAACTAAGACTCCTTATGAATTATGGTTTGATCATACACCTACTGTAAAATATTTTAGAATATTTGGAAGTAAATTTTATATCAAAATAGATGATGAGATAGGGAAGTTTGATGCTAGAAGTGATGAAGGAAGTTTTCTTGGTTATTCTACTAAGAGTAAAGCATATAAATATTTCAATTTGAGATTGAGGAAGTTGATTGAAAGTGCCAATGTGAGGATAAATGAAAAGTTTCAGATTTAGGAAAGAATGTATGACTATGGTCAGATTACAAAGATGATAGAGGTCACTGTTGAACCTAAAGAACCTTTGATGATTGAAAATGAAATTGAAGATGAAGTGACTGAAGTTATTGAGACTCCAAAGACTCCGAGGTATGTTAAGATGAACCGTCCTAAAGATCAAATTATTGGTGATGCAAATAAAGGTATGATGATTAGACCTAGAGTTAGAGATGAAATGTTTTTGATTTCTCAAGTTGAGTTGAAGACTACTAATGAAGCATGTAGAGATGAACCTTGGACTAAAGCTATGGAAGAAGAACTTGAATAGATAAAGAAAAAAAATACTTGGGAATTGGTTCCAAGACCTAAGAACAAAAATGTGATAGGTACAAAATGGGTTTTTAGAAATAAGATGGATGAGGAAGGAACATTGGTAAGAAACAAGGCTAGACTGGTATGTAAAGGCTACTCACAACAAGAAAGCATAGAATATGAAGAAATATTTGCTCATTATTCTAGGTTGGAAGCTATGAGATTATTTCTTGCTTATGCTACACATGAAGACTTTAAAGTATATCAGATGGCTGTGAAATCATCATTCCTGAATGGTGATCTAGAAGAAGAAGTATACATTGAGCAACCTGATGGTTTTCCTTTGACAGAGGATGGAGATATGGTTTGTAAGTTGAAGAAAGCAATGTATGGACTGAAACAAGCACCTAGAGCATGGTATGCAAGACTGGACAAGTATATATTTTGTCTTGGTTTTAGAAAAGGTAATGTAGACAGTAATTTATATTTAAGAACTGATAAAGATGGAATCTTAATCATAGAATTTTTTGTTGATGATATCATTTTTGGAGGCAATGACAAGATGAGTAAGAAGTTCTCTAAAGAAATGGAAAATGAATTTGAGATCTCAATGATTGGTGAAATAATTTTTTTTCTTGGTTTTCAAATTAATCAGAGTAAGAATGCCATTTTTATATCTCAGACCAAGTATCTTAAGGAAATGTTGAATAAGTTTGGAATAGAAGATTGTAAACCTATTGGAACACCTATGGTGACTGGACATAAATTGACTAGTAATGATGAGACTCAAAGTGTAGTTCAGACAAAGTATAGATCTATGATTGGTGGTCTACAATATCTAACTCACACTAGACAAGATATTACCAATGTAGTTGGTATTGTGGCAAGGTATCAAGCAGATCCCAAAGAGACACATCTTGCTACTGTAAAAAGAATTTTCAAATATTTGAAACGAACAACAGAATATGGATTATGGTATGAAAAATCAAATGATTTTATTTTACAGGCTTATACTGATGTTGATTGGGCAGGAAATGTGGATGACAGAAAGAGTACTAGTAGTGGTGCATTTTTGCTTGGGAAAAGGTTGGTTTCTTGGTTGAGCAAGAAGCAGAACTGTATTGCTCAATCTACTGCTAAATTAGAGTATGTTGTTGCTGCAATAAATTGTACACAAGTTGTTTGGATGAAACAAATGTTAAAGGACATTGGAATAATTTTTGAAGAACCAGTGGTTATCCATTGTGATAACACCAGCACAATGAATTTATCAAAGAATCATGTAATGCATTAAAAGACTAAACATATTTCTATGAAGTATCATTTCTTGAGGGAGAAGGAAGGAAATAAAACTGGAATATATTATCACATAGGAACATATAGCAGATATGTTTACAAAACCTTTGCCAAAAGATGCTTTTGAGTATCTCAAAAGCATGCTTGGGGTTAGAGCCCCTCCTTTTAATAATTAATTGATGCAGATATGCATCAGTCTAGAGGTTTTCAAAGCTATATCATTTTCTGGACTTGATGTAAGGATCTACTCCTCAGGGGGAGTGATCAAAGGAACACTAGAGCACATTTGGGTGATCTTACACCTGGATGTTGGACATGAAGATTTGAAAAATCTACAGAAGATTACAGATGAGTTATGTCACCCTTTTCCATTGATGCCAAAGGGGGAAGGAATCTATGTGAAAATCTCTACTATTTTGGGGAGAGTTGTGTTGAGGATATTGAGAAGATTGTATTGAGAGGAGAAAATATTTTTGAGTTGATTATGGGTTGATGGATTTTTCCATATGTTGCCATCAATGCCAAAGGGGGAGATTGTTGGATGATATCAGTTTTGGGTACTGATCATGCTATTGATATTCATGTTTTATCACTGATGTTAACATATGTTTCTGTGGAGAGAATAGACTGGTTACTTAACTGGCATAAGTGTATGAACACTGTATGGATGTTTCAGAATGATTGAAGTTGGTTATATGAAGAAGGATGTGTGTTGACCTTATTCCTAAGGTCACTTGGATTTATGTTTCATATTGAGGATGTTACAGTTGTTTTGGTGAAGAGTGGTTTCTGGACTGTAATTGTGATGCTTGTTAGAGTAGGTCTCTGTGCTTGGGGTATATTTTACTGGCAAAGATATTTCAGGTGAAGCAAACTTACTTGAGGACTATAGACACATTTTGGAATAATGGGTTGAGTTCACTTGACATGAGCATTCTGGTGAAGTCAGCTATGACGTGTATTTTGGAGGAGATCTATTTGGTGGCTGACTTCAGACATGTAGCATGTAATATGAATTGTGAGCGTGGATTGTGGATCTTAGAGCATAATTGATGGATTGTAAATGATATTTACTTGTTATAGGTACCGTGTGTATCTTAGCAAGGAGTTATATAATTATTTGTATATTGGGAAATCCTAATTGGCCGACCTAATTAATTATTTGTGTATTAGGAAAGCTTAATTGGCTGACCTAATGAATTATTGTAGAAGGGTATATACAAGTGATCATTTCTTTTGGAAAGATGTGGTAGTGGAAGAGATTGAAAGGAAGAAAAGTGAAAGTTGTGAGGCTTGTTTGGCTGCTGGATGTAGAGCAGAGTTTATGACAAAAATACTTCATTGGAACTGACCAAGCAAAGACAATTGATGTCAGAGAGTTCATTGGATTGTATATTTCCTATATACACTTGTTCATATTGTGAATCCTTGAGGGTGGCTTTAACCTTCTTTGGGCAGTGTGCCTGGGCAGTGAGCCTACTACTTTTCTTGACTCCTAACAGGGTTTGTCTCCTAACAGGGATTGTGTAATGTAATGTTGTAATAAGCTCCTAATAGGGATAAATCTTTTAACAAGGATACTATACTCTCAATACATTATTTGTGGGTGTTAATTCCCATCGGAGTTTTGCCTTTAACATGGTTTCCTCAACAACAAGTATTGTGTTATTGTGTTGGCATTTACTGTGTTATCATTTGCATTGCAATTTTGGTTTATAAAGTTTAAAGTTTAATACTCCATATCACAACTGATTCACCCCCCCTCTCAGTTGTCTTGTGGACTGTTATTCCTAACACTATTAACAATATAACCACTTAACCATCACACTGATGAACCCCAATATTTTTATTGTATTAATAAATAATACAATATCATATAAAATATTGTGATTGATGAATATAACATAAAATATAAATATTATGTTTATAAATGTAATATTAAAAACTAAATTTAAGTGTGGCTGCAAGAAGTTGAGTCCCACTTTTGGGCAAAAAGTGTCTTTTCCCTATTTTTTAATTTCTGTCATTTGATGTCAAAATTTGAGGCACTTAAAGATTGATTCTCAAAAAACTTCACTGATTAGAAAATGTAGTGCTTGGAGTCTACTTTTCAAATATGTAATTTATTTCAATACCCATATGATATAAATTGTATTTTAGTAGGCATGTTTAAAAACCATTTTTTCAAAATGCCTGTTTCAGGACCATACCACACACGTGTACGACCACCCTATTTTGAAGTAAAAAAATTAATTTTTGTGAACCCTTTTGGGAAAAGGTACCTTTTACACCAAAAATTAATGCGAATATTTTTCCTTTTCTTTATTGAATATTTTTTAAATTAATTTTTAATTGATTGTACAATATATTTTTGAAACCTCTAGTGTACGACCACCATAATTTGATGAAAACTTTACTTTTTTTTATTTTGTTTAATCTTAATTCGATGTAGATTGATGTAATATAATTCATTTTTCAAAAAATATAAAATATAAAAGTTATTAAAATTTTAGTTAACCTTGCTATTTCAAGTTTAGGTACCACTTTGGCTTAATAAATATTATAAAAATACTAAAATTAGTCATATCACTATGAAATTTATATATTTATCATATGTACAATAAGAACTGTAATGGGTTTTCTTTTCATTGTAAAATTCATTCGGGAAGGCCTCCAAAAAATAACAAGGCATACATTTTATATTCTAGTGCCTTAGCCATATTTTGCAGGGCCAAGCATGGGCTTCGTGGGACCAAGCCTATCTCAAACCAAAAACCAGGGCAATGGTATGGTGCCCACTCCCTATTTTAAGACACAAGCACCCATTTTTTGAAATTTAAACCACGGGTGTCTGTTTCTATTTGGACCATTGAAAATGAAACAGACACCTGTTTCATTTAAATAATGGGTACCTATTTCTTACAGATTTGTTGAAGACAAAAAATAGGACTGTGAGCTTGATCTCAATGATTGATAATTATTCAATCATTTTTATGACATATCTGTGCTGCAGAAAGAATAATTTGAATCAACATTCTCTTTTCTTGTCTTGTTTTTGATCTGACATGAAAATAATACTTTAAATTCAAATTTTGGTGCAAACATCAGATCAAAGCATTGTAGAAAGAGGAAAATGAATGTTCTGACAACTGATGAGGTTGCAACAAATAGAGAGGAGGAAAAACAACAATGAGAAAGAAGAGAAAGAATTCAAGAACTAAATAATGTTGGAGCATTGAGTTCAACAATAATTTCAAAAGAGGAGAACATTGAGGATACCATGATTGATGCAAAGGTTGAAGAAGAAAATACAATAGGAGCAAATTCAAGTGCATCTTCTAATCCAATATTGGATACATGTATGTTTTCAAGCCAAATGAAACTTATTCTGATAAAGAACTTGATCTTTTTGTAGAAGCGAGTTACTCTTTAGATCGTTTATATTTTCTTCCTGAAAATAGAGTAACAAATTTTATTGCACATCAAACACCACAAATTAGTAATGTTAAACATAATGATAAAGGAACTGAAAGTCAAACCCCAATTGAGAGTGAAATTCAAACCCCAATTGAAATTGAAAATCAAACGACAATTGGAATCAACAATGTGGATGTAGACATAGAAACACCAATTGAGAAAGAAACCCATTTGTATGATAATTAAATGAATGAACAATTTCAAATTGAAATTGATGTGCTAGACGATTTGCATAGATTGGTTTCATGGAGATAGATTAGGACACACTCTACTAGATTGTTTAGACAATTTTTTTATAATAAGAAATTAGGGTTTCAATGTCAACTAATTAAAATGACTAAAATATGAAAAGTGATGAAGAGGTTAGGAATTTATGTGAAATCCAAGAAGGATGAGTATCTAAAACAAGTTGTTCCAACTATTGCTAGTTCCTTTGAAACAATTGGAAAGAAAAGTTGTTCTAAAGATAGGAATGTGGCACGATGAGCAATACCAACAACTTTAGTAAACAAAACTACTTCTAGTAAAAGAATGATGATAAACATAATTTGATATCTTAATATTCATTGTAAAACTTTAGCAAGAGTTGTAAAGAGAAGAGATAAATTTGAAAGTTATCTGGCAAACCATTTGTGGAACTTCAGTGGAAGACTCCTGAGGTCTGACATGAAACTTACTGGTGAAGTCAAAAATTTGATTGAAATTTTTTGTCACGATAATACAAGAGTATCACCTAATGCTAGAGATGTTCTTAAATTAAGAGTTGGCTCAAAAATTCATGATCCACATCCAAAACACCTTTTGGATATGACTCAAACTGAATTGTATAAAAGAAAATCGATGTTAAGGTGTTAACTATTAGTATTAGTCAAAGATCATTTGAAAAATGTAAACCATGGTATGTAAGGATTAACAAGGAAAGAGTCACGTGTTGTTGAAAAACTCATGTTGAATTTTGTTATCATTATGATGTATTTTGATCTATATGTTCTACCATACATACTAATGAAATGTTACGGGAATGTGGTATAAATATACCACCTCAAAATGTAAAGGAGTTTATATCATATATGTTTTGTAACCCACCTAATGAGAAATTTTTTCTTTTGAATGCATGTGTTTCTCGTGTACGTGATGCATGTGGAAATCTTGGATTTTTAGATGAATGCTTGCATGAAAATGTTTCAAATGATTTTGGACAACAATTAGTTGATGTAAAAAGATTTAAAACTATTGAGTATCCATTGAAGGACAGAAATGTTGGAAAATGGTGATTACTGAAAAAAAATAGTGTTCATGCATTTATGAATGAATTCAATAGTAAGGTTGTACCTAAATATGTGAAACACTCTCAAAATGTTAGATGGATTGATGGACAGTTTCACATATGCAAGAATACATTTCCAATTGGTAGTATACTTTAAGTCGTTGACTTTGCAGAGAACTACACGCTTGCACCACAAGATGAGATCCAATCACAATATTATAGTTCAATGCAAGTAACATTTTTTGTTCATGTTGTATATAGGCATGCACTTGATAGTACAGAAGAGGATTGATTTTTTTTGAGAGAGTACCATTTCTATATGAGTGATTATAAATTACACCCATCAGAGTTTGTCCAGTATTTCCTTAAGACCTTTTATGAGAATTTAAGGGACAGAGTAATTCATATAACACATCATCTAATATGGTCATATAATTGCACAGGGTAATTCAAGAATGCTAGAATATTTTATTGGTTGAGTAGGACACATAAGAAAATTAATATCCAACATATTTGGAGTTTTTTTAAGGCAGGACACAAGAAAGGAGAACATGATGGTGTCGATGCATGTGTTAAGAGAGCCCTCTATAGAAAGAAACTCAAATTTGAGGAAAAATAAAAATTTAAAGATGCATGTGCAATTGTAGAATGGTGTATGTGTATGATTAAAACCTAATTGTCTGGAGCAAGCTCAGACATGCAAACATTAAAGATATAAATTATTTCTAATCTAACATGTTCATAAACTTACAACTACACAAAGCTTCAAACATAACCTCTGGTGAGCCTAACAAGTGCACCCAATACTTGTTGATTTTCTCTTAGACAAGAATGTGGATGTTCTCTCCCAACATAATATATTAATCCCACTTTGATTTCTTGCTTTCTATGGAATTAATACTACAATGAAAACTAATGGATTGATGAAGGACTCAAGAACAACCATGGAGAACTTGTCTCAAGATTTCACCATTGATGCAAATGGAGATTCAAACTATTAAACTAAGATGAAATGCAAGATTAGTCTAAAGTCCATTCACCATTAACCTAGCATGTGATTTCTAGATTCAACAATTAACTAATATTGAAAAGCATGAAAATAAACTATGAAATCCTAGAGCAATACTAACATGATAACAATACATAAAATGAGAGATGATTTTCAAGGAGCGAAGCCTCCTATTTATATATTTTTGAAGGGACTTGATGAGGTGGATCTTCTCTGGCATCCACATATATTCCACATGGGATAAAGGAATGGTCATGGAAGAGGGAGAGTTTCTCACATGCATGTGAGCAACTCTTGAAAGTGATGGCTCAATGACAAGTGTAAGAGGGGTGGAGACCCAAAGTGAGTCACATGTTGAGCATCTTCAAAAGAGGAAATAGGAGACAAGATGTAAGAAAAATGGCTTGGGCCATTTTAGGCAAAGGGAATGGAAAACTCACATAGGAGGGGTGCTCACACATGTGTGAGAGCCATTAGGAGGTTAATTGTTGTAGGAACTATAAAACTAGTCTAATTAATCTAAGATTAATTAGAGGAGTAGGCTTAGGGGGATAGTGATGGTATAGATTAGGAATGTAGGCTATATTTAGGATTAATCCAAATTAGATCTAGAATAATCATAGCTTATTAGAATATTAGAATGTGGAAGGAATAAATAAATAATTTTTTTTTAAAAGGGGGATTTTGTGGAGAATCATATAATAAATGTAAATTTAGTATATTAGGGAAGTGTATTTAAATTAACTTTAGATACCATAGAATAATGAATTAATTCAATTAAATCAATAGATGAATATAAAAAAATAGTTAATTAACTAGAATTAACTATAATGTTAAGGAAATATTAATTAAATTAATATAAGTGTGCAAGGATGATTTTAAACGTCTACATTTTGCCCCTCTTTGATGCGGCGTCGAGGATGGCATCTCGTCAAAGAAAAAAGAAAATAAGATGCCCCAAAGAGAAAAGTAATTTTGCTGCGAGATTATGCCCCATCGAGAAAATAACCCAAATGTTTTTTTTTTGGGGAATTTTCTCAAAAAAGGGTTTAAGGGAGGAAGAAGAATGAGGAGGAAGAGAGAAAAAGGGTAAATTGGTTGGTGTCATGAGACACTTCCTTGAGGGGTGGGGGTCGGGGTAGACCTAGGGTAGATCAGGGATATGGTGCCCCAATCTGGATGGGACAATAGTAAATAAATAAGAGCCTCATAATGAAGATTGCAAGAATGCTAAATGAAACTAAATAATGCAACCTAATTACATTAGATTTTTAGGTTTCGGGACCTTTCAAATCCTATTTTTACTTAATTAGAACTACATTATATTTTTGGGATTATATTGTGTTAATATTAGATAGCACACCCTAGTTTGATTTTGCAAGAAGAGGTATGCATCGCATGCTAGACATCATGGATGACATGGTTCCTTTGCATGGATAAGACTCTCAGACAAACAAGGTAGATTTAGGAGCATAGATTTAGATCAACAATCATGGTGGAACTAATGTAGTGACACTCATTAGGAATCCATAGTACACCCAAGTCTTTAGGGACTTAGTGGAAGTGCACAAGACCCTTCCCCTAGTGACGCATACATAACCATAACTGTGTGACCAACAAAGATGCACTAAAGTATCCACAAAAAAATCATTATGCAAATGACATGTATTCCAATATACACCATCCAAGATACATCAAGATATTGAAGATCGAGGCAATCATGAGTAGGTTCTACTGAAACACAAAGATAAAATCAACAAAAAGGCATCATGACCAAGTAGTCATTCAATACAAAGTTGTTTCCATGAACGTGATTGTGTGATGGAGGATTGATAGGCCAACACAGGAAGGATGCATCCTAATGGGAAAAGATTGATTGATGTTGAAATAGGCATTCACTGGCAATAATTGTGAAATGAACAAGGAACTTAGAAATTCAATCTCTGAATTGATTTGATAAAACTCATGTGGGCAAAGTGTCTGGGAAAATATCACTCTGATGGGGTAAAGCTCATTTTGATGGGATCAAGCTCAGTTTGATAGGATTAGAATGGGTAGGATAGTATGTGATTAGATGATGAAGGAGGAACATGATTGGATAAAATTAGATTGGAGGATAAGATGGATTGAATAGGATGGAATGAAGATAAATTGATTGGATTAGAAGATAAATAAATTAGATGGAATGGGATTGGAAGATAATATGGTTTGAATATGATGGAAGGAAGATAAGTGGATTGGATAGAATGGGAAGGAAGATGAGGAATTTTGAGAATATGAGAGAATTGGAAGATAAGATGGATTATATTAGAAGATAAATGGATTGGATAGAATTGAATTCACATATGGATGAAGGATAAAATGGATTGAAAATGATGGAAGGAAGATTAAAGGAATTAGAGAATATGATGGAATTAGAAGATAAGAGAAATGAGATACAATGGAATTGAAAGATGAGATGATTGGATTGATAAGATGGCTTTAAGGTTGGAAGGAAGAATAAATGTATTGGATTATATAGGATGAGAGGAAGATTAGATAGAATGGAATTGGAGGATAATATGATGGGATTAGAAGATAGATAGAATGGAAGAGGAATGGATTAGATTATAAGATAAATGAATTGGAAGATAGGATAGATTGGAGGTTGGAAGGAAGAATAAATAGATAGGATGAGAGGAAGATAAGAGGAATTAGATAGAATGGAAGTGGAAGATAATATGATTGGATTAGAAGATAGATAGAATGGAAGAGGAATGAATTGGATTAGAAGAGGAATTAATTGGATATAATTGCATTGGAAGATGGATGAAGGATAAATTGGATTGAAAAGGATGGAAGGAAGATGAAAGGAATTGGAGAATATTATAGAATTGGAAGATAAGATAGATTGTATTAGAAGATAAATAGATTGGATAGAATGGAAGATGAATGGATTGGATTAGAAGATAAATGAATTGGATAGAATTGAATTGAAATATGAATGAAGGATAAAATGAATTGAAAAGGATGGAAGGAACATGTAAGGAATTGGAGAATATGATAGAATTGGAAGATAAGATAGATTGGATTAGAAGATAAGTAGATTGGATAGAATGGAAGATGAATAGATTGGATTAGAAGATAAATGAATTGGATAGAATTGAATTGAAAGATGGATGAAGGATAAAATGGATTGGGATCAATGAAAAGGGAGAGCCGAGGAATGGTGGAGATGGAGAGATGGCTTGGATGGGAGATAGATGAATGGAATGGATGGATAAGTAATATTGAATGGATCAATAGGGAATATGTGATTAAATTATGGAGAATCAAGAACTATGTGGTAAAGGAGTGAAATTCCCCACATTAGCAGTAGGAAAATGAAGGATGGGAATATGGGGGATAAATGTTGCATTAAATGGAAATATTTTATGTAAGGGATGTGAGTGGAGGACTAAATGATGGGGAGTAAGTGTATTAGGATGAGTGAGATGGATGGATAGTGTATAAAGAATATGAATGAAGGGGATAAGGATGGTATGGTCCAAAGCATGCATGGATGTTTGAGTGCCTCTAGTTTTGTAAGGAAGAGAAATGGTATGAAAGTGGAATGGATTTGGATAGGATGAGGGATGATATAGATAGGGGATAAGGATATAGAGGATATGGAAGGAATAGGATAATGGATAATGTATGGAGGAAATGCATGGGATAACCAAGATCAAAGACATGGTAAGGAGAATGGACTTATATAGGATTATGGATGGGGGTGGATGAAATGTATAAGACAAGGACTATGAGATGGAGGACATGGATAGGATGCCAAGGTCAAATATAGGCAAAGTGGATGGAGTTACATTGGATAATGGCTAGGGGATGTAGAGTGAATAAGAAACACAGAGTATATTGGAGGGAAAGTATAGGATAGTCAAGATCAAAGATGGGAAAATATAGGATAATCGATGATGGATAGGGGATGTGGAAGACATGTATGGTAGAATAGGCATGGATGGAGCTTTCCCCCAAGTGTAATGTGCAAGGGGGGAGGATAAGTAAATGGATATACAAGTAGATTTGGAAGACAATGTATATGTGATAGGAAGATGGTGGAATGAAGGACTCAAGCATCTAGTTCCATGGTACCCCTTGATATTTATGTTTTTATTTCTATAATTTATCAAATGAATTTTAGATATATGGTCATAGATGTTGGTATGATTGTGGAATAGATATAAAAAAAATTGCGGGAGATGGGGAGGGATAAGGTTTTATATATAGGATGGGGTTAATGCGATGGAAGGATGGGGGGGATTGGTGGATAATGGATGCGAGGTTGAAATACTTGTGAATAAATGGAGGGAAGAATTGGAAAGATCATCATTGACACATACCTTGAAGTGTGATGAAGTAGTGGAGTAGGATATTTTGAAGGATATGGAGGAGAAAATGTGGATTTAGGGATATAAGGACCCAAAATAGAGGAAGGAGATGACAAACTAAGGATAGTGGATTTTGGGACATAAGGACCCAAAATAGAGTTGGAAGATGGGGGATTGTTAGATGAAGGATTGTAGAATTTATGAGTGGAAGAAGCTTTTGGATTAGAAAGGTTGGATGCCACTTTTGATTTTTCTTTGAGATGCATTCCTTCAATGAGTAGCTTGGGAATCCACATGATCTTTGAATTTTTCTTTTGGGCCTTAGTGGTCTTTTGAATTTTCTTTCTTTTGGATCAAATTTTTCTTTTCTTCAACATGTATTTTAGATGGGACATGTTGATCCTTGGATTTTTGGCTTTATGCATTTTAGCTTTGGAATCCAATTTGCTTCCATTAGCCATGGTATGAGTGCATGGGGACAAATGGTATGGATAATTTATGGATGGAATGATGGAGGGTGAATGTTGGAAGGAATACAAGGATGTGTGCCTTTGTTGATTTTTATTATGGATTTTAGGTTATGGAGTGGTGGACTTGGATATGGTGGATGAATGTATGTAAGGACCCAAAATGTTTGGAAGGGATGAAGGATTTATTTTGGGACATAAGGACCCAAAATGGACGTGGACATGGAAGGGATGGAGTTTTGAACACAATGGACCAAAATGGATGGGGACGAGGAAGGAAGGGAATTTTGGACATAAGGGCCTAAAATGGATTTGGAGGATGGGGGATGGGAACATTTAAGTTTAGATGGATAGATTTTGGATTTAGAAGGGGTGAAAGGTATACCAAAATATTGAGAAATTCTTTTTCCAATGGGATGCTCATTAACTTGAACACAAGATGTGAGTCTATGTAAATGGGGAGGAGAGGTGGAAGGAATGATAGGCTCTTGAAGGAAGCCATGTTGGATAGAGGTGGAGGAAGAAAGCTTAGATGCATGAGGTTCATGGATGGATTGGACAGGTGTGATGGGATTTTGTTGAGGATTAGGCTCATGAAAGGGGTTACAAGGGATAATAGGATCTTGAGATAGATTGGGATCATGACATGGATTTGAAGGGGTACTTTGATCTTGACTTTGGAGAAAATTATGTGATAGTGTGGAAGGGACGGTGGGATCTTGAGATGGAGTAATTTGATCTTGACATAGAGGGGGGTTAGTGGTTTGGATACATAGACCATGTTCATGAAGTAGAGGGTAAGTGGAGGTTAAATATTGACATAGATGGGAATCATTAATGGATGGAATGAAAGGGATGTCCTGATCTTGATTAGGAATGGGATCATGAGGTGGGTTAAGATGGATAAATAGATCTTGATATGGAAGGTTGGGATCTTCATATGGAAACGTGTCATAATATGGAGAGGTGTCATACGATGTAGGAATGTCTAGATCTAGAAGATAAGAGGGATCCATATTAGCATGCTTTGGAACAAGGTCTTGACATGTGCATAATTGTGAGGGTAATGTGATGGAAGAGATGGAAGCTCCAATTTGGGTTGATGGAGGGATGGCTGTCTCATGAGACTTGGGAGGTTTATATGTGTCTAGATTTAGAGGGGATGGGGGTGGGTTCATTACTTGGGATGATTGGAAAACTTGATTTGGAGCTGGGGTTTTATACTTCTCTGCTAGTCATTAGATCCAGTCAATGGAAAAGGTAGTGCGGGATGGGGATGATGTGGGTTTTGCAGGATTAGGATTATGTGGAGAATAAGGATTATGATTTTGGACATGAATCTCAAAATGTGGGGGATTAGGTGTAGGATTTGGATTAAATGGGAGATGATAATTATGATTTTGGACAAACAGGGAAGGACATATGTCTTCAAAGGCAAACTTTTTCTTTTCACCCCCATTTTGCAAACTAAGGATAGTGTTTTGAAGTTTTTGAATCTCTTGGGAAAGGTGGATGTAGAGGGAATCATATGCGGTTGAAGGATAATGATATGGATTTCCCTTAGCAAAGGTAGAGGAGGGATAATAAATGTGAGATGGATTGAGATTAGATATGATGTGTTGAGGATTGATTTGGTAGTTGGCTTGGATTGGAAGTATGACTTTATGATTAGGATTTAAGACTTTAAAGTCCTCAACCATTTTGTGAAACCAATCCATATTCATGATGTTTTAATTAGGGTTTTTTTAATTGGATTAGAATATTATATGGATGAATATTTAGATTAAGAGTGGATGAAGTGAAAGATTTGAGGATGGATGAAATATGAACTTAAGACTAGGAGCAATTTTGGACTTTATTTTGATTTAAGAGGGCATGACCTCAAGGATTTTGATATGATTGATTGAGAGGGTAGGACCTCAAGGATTTGATTGATTTTATTTTATTTTTGGATACGAGGGAAAGGCCTTAAGGTTGGATTTTATTTGATTTGGTTTGATTTGGATTTAAAGGTTTGAGACAAACCTAGGTGAAAAATACCCTATGATGGTGCAAACAAAGGATTGATTTGGATGATGATATATTCTTCTACTTAGAGATAGACTGATGATCCCAAGAAAAACATGATATGACTAAGAGAATTAACTACTTGAGACGAAATGATGTTCTAAAAGTAATATGATTCAAATAGTTTTTTGCTTACGATGATGGTCTATGCAACACTTTGATAAATCTTTCAAACTAAGATTTGAGATGAAAATATTTATGGTGTGAAAGATGAAGTTTGATTTGATGTGGGTTAAGCTTGACTATGGTTGGATATGGTTAAATCAAGAACACTAGGAATAAATTCCAAGGATTATGATGGTGCTCCTGAGCCAAAAGTATGAGATTTTATGAAAAATGTAATTAGAAGGTGATGTGGATGAAGATTTGAATGAAGAATGCATGAACTTTAGAAGAAAAATTAGGGATATGTGAAGACAAGGGAATAATTATGGGGTGATTGGTTTTGGATGAAGAGGAAGATGAATTGGATTAGGATTGGATAGAATGATATGAGGTTGACAAGTGGATTGGATTAGAAGAATGATGATGTGATTAGGTTGGATTAAGAAAGTGGATATTGATGTGGATTAGAAGGATGATTAGGATGAGGATTATGACCTTGATTGAATGATTAAGAAAATGATGAAATGATTAGGATGATTAGGATAATATGAAATGATTAGGTTGTTTAGGAAGAATGTGAATGATTAGGATGATTAAAATAGAATGGAATATAATTAGGAAAATAAAGAAGAATTTGAATGGTTGGAAGGAAGTGATTAGGATGAAGAAGGAATAAATTTAGGATGATTATGGATGATTAAGGGTGATTAAGAAGAATGTGATGAAAAGGATAGGGTGATTAGGATGATTAAGATAGGATGATGAAGTTGAAATATTGATTAGGATGTAGATGTTGATTAACAACGATTAGAAGAATATGGATGGTAGGATTGGATTAGGGAGATGATTAAGGATGATATGGATGATTAGGAGATGCTGAATAGAATGATTAAGGATGATTGGGATATAGAGGAATGTTTTTGTTTGATTAAGATGGTGATTAGGATAAGAAGTATGATGATGATGATGATGATGATGATGATGATGATGATGATGATGAGGTAACCAGATTTGAAAGGTTGATGTAGGATTTTGAATGATTTTGGGCTATTTTAGGCCAATTTGTTCATTGGAAAGAACTAATTTTTAACAGACATCAAAGGCATTGACTACGCTAAGTATACCTTGACTCACATTTTGGGAATAATTGATAGTTATTGAAGACACACGTCTGAAAACAATCCTACAAGGGACAAAGAAACCTTGTAGGAGACAAGCAATTGTGACTTTGAGGAATTTGATTCAAATTTGAAAATTTTGATGTGTGTATGTTCAAGTAGCCCTTTCAAGCCACCTATGTTTTTATGCGGTTTAACACAATGAAGATAGTACAAATAGTAGCTACCTTAAGAAATTGGCTTCACATGAAATATTATAGGCCCATTTCTTGGTATTCCTTCGGCTCACACAACAATGAAACCCCCGAAAGGGTGCTCGTATTTTTTCCTTTTACCAGATATTGTTATCATGCTACGACGATCTCTTTCACAACATAATACCTTGGGACATGTATGATGGGAATCTTGGGGGGAGAATCTTCCCTGCCCTTGCGCTATAATAAGTCATTGTTTGGAGGTGAATCAGGTAGGATACTAATTTATAGTTGCTAGTAAGATATGTGGCATCCCCCCAATCAATTGTACGTGTGTGAGACATTTAAGCCTCTAGTGGACCATGTCTGTTCCTTGGGCACTATTCACCTGATCTGAACTATCATCCACACACCACGCCTGCTTTCTCTTCATCCAAGTTCCACGAAGGCAAGGAGAGAGGATGCGACTATAGTTTAATCGTAGAATCACGTAAATTAAGGGATCTATCTAATGAAAAATACCTCAAAAGAAGTGTTGAAAAAGAATTCTTCAAACATACCAAGAAGAGTTTGTTTTCCAAATTGAACCTAATTAAAGCAACTAAGTGTGATTTACCTCAGAAAAAGACACAATAGTATGGTTAAGCATGCAAGTTCAATTTATTTCCCACACATCAAGAAGGAAAACATGTAAGAAAGGTGTAATTGTTTTGCCTTAAGTCATTCAAGAGTTTGTGTGATTCATTCACTTATGCATTCAAGATTGGGTGTGGTTAATTAATTTAAGAAACATGCATTCAAAGACTAGTGTTTAAATCATACAATTTCATTCCTAAAATCCATTAAAATCCAAGGAAACCTGCATGAAAAATATTAGTAATATTAAAGTCTTCAACCTTGAAATGCTTTAAAAAGGAAAACAAATTAGTAACACTTGAAACCAACAAAAATAAATGTGTTTATATGACAAGGCAAAGTTAAAATGTTACAATCAATAGTCCACTAGACTCATGTTGGAGACAATATGCCGATGAAGACATTATTTTTCCATTAGTGTATGCAAAGGGAAAATAGTTTATGAACCATCAGTTACACCCACACCGAAAGATAGACTTTCAGTAACAAACCAAAAGTATAGATAACTAAGGTCACTGAAAAGTGTTAAGAACAAGGAAACCCGACAAGACAAATCACAAGAGTAACCCGACATAGTTTGCATAGTTCAACCCAAATATGTTGAAGTGCAAACTGACAGAGCAAAAAAGAAGAGGAACCCAAAAAAGCAAGGGAACCTAATAGACAATTCACAGAAGGAACACTGACAAACTGACAACAAAGCAACCTGAGCATCAGACACTGAAAGTCAATTATATCTCGAGAAATGTGGATCTGACTTCCACTTCAGATAAAACAATTAAGTTTTATATTTAGCATTTTGATTTTATTTAAAACCATTTCTTGAGGGACAAGCATTGTAATTATAATTGTTTTAATCAATCTAACTGATTGAAAACATGCAAACTAGGAGATCAAGGTAAAGTTGTAAACCTTTGATCATAGAGTTATCTTTGTAATACGTGAAACTAAAATATGTCAATCTATTGTATAAATAGATGTGTAATCATTCATTTCAAAAAGGATGTGAGGATGATAGTAGCCAAGGAGCACATCTATGGAGCAGACTAAGGTTTTCAAGCAAGAACAACAAAAGATGAATTAGGTTATCAAGAACCATATTCAAGGCTACCGAGCAATAGAGGTATTGATCAATCACATTAGGTGATGCATTGTACATGTGAATTTAATGTATCTGTAATAAACAATGGTAGATTGTATATAATCAAGTCAATGAATATTTTTGTCTACATTCTAAAAAGTGTAGCAAATAGAATAAATCCTTTCAAGAAAGGTGGATTTAACAATCCTTTGTAAATCTCTTAACCGAGTGCACACTAAAAAGTGTTGCTAAAGCTCTTAACAAAGTAGACCTTAACTAGTCTCCACATAATACTCCTAAAAGGGTATATCATTAGAAGCAATCAAATTGTAAGCCTTTACCGGCCCCTTCAATTCTGCATGTTGCCCATGAAAAGAACTTTCCCTTGTAAAAAATTACTAAGTAGCGTGTATGTTGTCAAATGCATATTGAACATTGAATTTTGAACTTCACAGTTCAAAGTTCGATATTCAAATTACAATCCCCATGTTACTTAGTATTTACCTTTCCTTTTGGTCGGTGAGAAGTCATGTGAGTATGCGTATTCTTATTTTCCAAATTTTGAATCATGAACTTTGAACCATCGTTTCGGTAGTTCAAAGTTCAAGATTCAAAATGTGCTTTGTTCCCCGCAGTCCTTGCCATGTGTTTCATTTTGCTTTGACATCCCTGACTTTGCTTATTTTGAATCTTGAACATCTCCTTTTTCTTTTTCATGATTCAATATTCCATGTGCGTCATGCATGAGTCTCGTTTTAACTATGAGCTTGTCAAGTGATTTAAGCATTATGATTTTTGAACTTTGAACCTCGCTTCACATAGTTCAAGGTTCAAAACTCAATGTGCATTAAATAACCAAATATATGCAGCTCATGCAAAATCTTGCCTTTTTGCGGAAAAGAAGTTGAAAAGATGTTGGATTTAAAGCCATCTCAGCAAAAGTACCTGTCATGCGGAAGCAGAGTAAATGTGATATGACATATTTAGTGAATGATGGCGGGAATAATCAAGTCATGTGAGGTGTCATGATTACCGAATTGACAACTCAAATGTATGTATTAATTTGTCTCAATTCTTGCCATTTTTTCTCAATAAGCAATTGTGATAGCATAATCAGAAGAAATTTGTAGCGAAGGTAATCACGGGAAAGCAAGAACAGAGCATTGGTGAGTCTCAAGAAATATTCTTCATTTATATTTCTAATTTCATATTTAACTGTGTAAGAAAGAAATTAGGCTTTTCCATTGTTTTTCTTGAAGTTACTTGCTTAGTATTGATATCTCCAGTCCTAGCATGTCATCCTCAAAGGTAAAGTTTGTAAAAGAGATCAAGTTCTCTCCTATGAGTAGTTATCTTCCCAAAATGAGAGACACAAGCTTTGTAGATGAATATTTAGAAGTGATTGTTAATAATTTCAAAATTGCAAAGAAAGGAACCTTCACCGCAAAAGTTGCAGAGAGTGGTTTGTTGGAAGCCGCAGGTTTTCCAGAAGTGACTCCGTGCCCAGAATTGGTAATGGAGTGCAGAAATAGATATGACAGGAGTAAGAGATTCATTCATTCTTTTTCTGGAGAACTGATGATATCCATCAATAGACAAATAGTCATGACAGCTCTGCAAATTCCTCCAATTGAAGCGTACAGTGGTTAGAGTATTGAGAAAGCTCAACGGGAATATGACCAAAACATAAAGGACTACAACAATAATGTTTCTACGGACTGGTTGATAAATTCTGAAAGAGGTGGTTCCAGATTGCCCAAGCCATTAAAGAAGAATCACTTAATCAGAGAGGTCTGAGATGTAGTTATCATGCTGAGTAGGGTGAATGGAAAACCTGATGACATTTTCTGGGAGGAATGGATGTACATTTTCATCCAAGCTATTCTAGCATAAGGACAATGTGTTGATTGGGCAAAGGGTATAGCGGAAAGGCTTCATGAAGAATTATCTCAATCTACAAAAGCATCAAGTTTCTTTTTGACTTCATACCTATTTTATGTGCTTGATACTTGTAGAAATTGGGAGGGATTGATACATAAACAATGGAAGGAGAATATGACAATTTATGAATACTATCCATTGTTGCAGAAGAAAATGAATTCAGAAGATTTCTGAAGAGTTCAGAACACATTCTTGTCCAAGCTCATTTTCGAGGTAAAAGGAAAAATCAATTGCAGGATGTTTGAAGAAGCTATGGAGTTAGTTAAGATTTATTGTAGCTTTTTCATCCAATTCCCTACTTTTAGTTACTTAAGAGTAGGAGGATTCAACGGAGAACCTTTAAAACTCCCAAGATATTGTTTGGATAAAATTGTCTTATTGGAGGTCTGCGGACAGCTAATCCAGGTTGAGGTAAAATTCAGACTTAAGAGAGGGGTAGGCTCTCTTTTTCCCATTTATTTAGGGCATTATCGCTTTAGATGTATGAACATAGGTTCTGCCTTGGATGTAGAACTAAAAATCATAAATATTCCTTCCTACCAGAGAAGAAGCTATTTTGACAGCAAACATTTTGTAGCAAGTCATTTCAATATCGATGCCACATTTCTGCATCAAGCAGAGCTGGAAGATTTTTGGGAAGACTGTGTAGATGAAATTAAAGTTGAAAAGAGGATGCACTCCAAATTCACCTTGCAACAGATTACCTCATTATGATTACCTTTCAAGGTTAAAGGTTTAGATATTGAAGATGAAGAAAGTGTTTTGGAATCTGGATATGTGGAGTTGAATGATGATGCATTAGCTAGGAAGATAGACTAAGAATAAAGGGAAGAAGAAGCGAGAAGTGAAAACATTAGCTAATCAGGCATCTACCTCTGGTTCTACTAACTTGATAGTATAGAGCCTGGTTAATGATATGATTTCTCTAAAAAGGCAGTTACCAAAATATACGCCCGCCCCATATCAAGACATTCCTCATAGATACCCGAACCAAGGGATGGGAAATTATGGGAAACCATTAAATGTGTTGCCAATCCAACAAAGGCTTCAAATTGAACCTCCTCCTGCAAGAAGTAACATGTGTATTTTTCATTTAACGGATGAACATAATGGAGACACATGTCCTAAAATTTTGTGGTATAAACAGATGGAAGCCAACAAAGAGACCATTCAAGAGATCCCTGCTAATGAAGAAAACTCCAGAGGACCTAGCGAGTCCATAAGTTACTAGCTAGAGTATAAATTTGATTCAGACTGTGGTGGTGATATTTTAATTACTCTGGAGGAACCTTCCTGTTTAGTGCTTACCAGGGGTTAGCAAGGTGGCAAAGTTACTAATCATTTTTCACATACATTTCAAAACAAGAAAGATAAAGAGTAGATGAACCAAATTGGCAGCGGCTCAAAGGCAGAAGAAAATGCATTACCAGAGGTAAAGATTCTAAAAAAATAAGATCCTGAATTTACTTTTGATTTTGTTGATTTCTGTAAATCTTCTAAAATCTAGATTTCTCCTACTAAATATTTGAAGCTAAATCCCAATGAGCTTGAAAAATTAGTAGATTATGTAAAAGGTTCTTCTCCTAGAGTTACCACTAGTCAAACAAATGTTGCATCTTCTCATGAGACCCCTATAAATCTTGAATCAGATCATCCTGAGATTATTCAACCTGTCCTCAATCAAGAGTCCTCAGAACCTGCTCATGTTATGGGAAAACCAGAACCATTTTATGTATCTCTATTTATTCATGGCCACAAACTCAGCAACTATAGCATAAACTTAGGGGAGTCAGATAATATTATGCCCTCTTCTATAGCAAAAGCCTTAGATTTTCCCTTAATGAAGAATTTTGGTAAATTATATTCAATGGATTCTAATCAGGTTCCATTACTTGGTCAAATCAAAGATGCCCGGGTTTCATTAGCTCCTTTCCCAAACAAGAGGTTAAAATTGACCATCCTAGTTTTTGATATACCTGCTAGTTATGGTATACTTTTAAGTCGAACCTTTTGCAAAGATTTAGGAGGTGAAATCAAATTAGATTGGTCACAAGAAATAGTCCCCATTGGCAATCAAAAGGTGATTTTACAACCATAAATGAAATCAAAATATACAGTTTTCCCATCCGAAGATCCTAGATCCCAGATTTTGTATCATGAGATTGATTTTGTTAATTACATAATTTTACCTAAAGATGATGTTACAGATCTGAAATCCTCTAGAAATGAAGGAGTATGGACACTTGAGTTTGATGGAAGTTGTTCTTCTACTGGTTCTGGTGTGAGAGTGGTTTTGATATCTCCTTTCGAAGAAAATTTGCCTTTTTTCTTTTAAGCTAGAGTTTGAGAATACTAATAATACATCCGAGTATGAAGCTTTGCTACTTGGTATTCAAGAAGCAAAAATGAAAGGCATCAAAATCTTGAAAGCAAAGGGAGATGTTGAGATAATTATGAAGTAGGTGAGAGGGATGTATGCAGTAAGAAATGAAAGGATGAAACACTACCAAAATAGAGTCTAGGATGAAATTGAGGGGTTTGAAGCATTTTCAATTGGAGCAGAGCCTCGAGAATTCAAATCTAGAGAAAATGTCCTAGCTGGTTTAACAACATTATTGATCCCTCATCTAGATTTCAACAATAATCACTACACTATAGAGCTTCTTCATCGGCCTATTGTACTTGATAATGCTAATTCTTGGCAAGTTTTCAGTGACGATGCTCACATGTTGACATTCTTGCAAGGTATTGAGAAGTTCTCTTTGGTGTTCTTCAAAGGATCAAAGTTCAAATGTCACGAATTATGTGTTGATGAAAAAAATGATCAAAAGGAGGACATTGTGCAACTAAAGGAAATCACATCCTGAAAGGCCTTGTGATGATGGAGAGTTTGTTTGACCGCACTGATTGTTTTATCGGCCAAGTTAACAAAACTAGCAGCAAATAATCTGACAATTTTGAAAGAATAAATATAGGGGATAATGAAGATCCTAGATTTATGAATTTAGGCACATGTTGCAGTCCCAAAGAGAAGATCATATTCAAAAAATCACTAAAAGAGTTCAAGGATGTGTTCACATGGTCGTACAAAGATTTAAAGGATTTCAGAAGTGGACAGTCTCAACATCATATTCCCTTGAAGTCTGGAGCCAAGCCTTTCAGACGAAAATTGAGAAATTATAACCCTAGAGTAGTAGATGTCATTTTTAGGGAGGTGGATAAGATGCTTAATGCTAGAATAATTTACCCAATTCATCATTCTACTTGGGTAGCGAACATAGTGCCAATTCGTAAGAAAAATGGAGAAATTCAGATCTGTATAAATTTTAGAAATCTAATTCAGGCTAGTCTGAAAGATAATTTCACCCTACCTAATATGGACCGCATTTTACAGATGGTAGCAGGTTCTAAGATGATGTATATGCTGGATGGTTTTTCAGGCTATAATCAGATTAGTATAGATCCTAGTGACCAACATAAAACAACATTCACCACTCCTTGGGGCACGTTTGCATATAGTCGAATGCCATTCGGCTTGATCAATGTAGGTGCCACTTTTCAACGGGCCATGAATTCCTCTTTCGGTCATTTAATGAATAAAAAAATTGTGGTATATCTTGACGATATGACCATCTTCTCCCATAGAAGAAAGAAACATTCAAAATATTTGAGACTCATCCTTCAGGAGTGTAGAGATCAAGGAATATCACTCAATCCTAAAAAATATATTTTTTGTGTAACTGAAGGAAGATTGTTAGGTCATATAGTGTCGAGGAAAGGGATCAAGATTGACCCCGAGAGGGTGTGAGTGATCCAGCAGTTATGTTTACCTTCCAACAAAAATGGAATAAGGTCTTTCTTTGGGTAGATCAACTTTTTGAGGAGGTTTGTGCAAGATTTTTTAGAAACAACCAGACCCATGGTAAGCTTGTTAAGTGAGAAAAAACCCTTAAGATGGAATGATGAAGTGAGAAAATATTTTGAAGAAGTTAAGAATGCAATTGCTCAGGCTCCAATCCTTGTGCATCCATGTTTTTGAAAGGATTTTATAATACTTTGTTATGCTTCGGAGCACACAATGTCAAGTGTTTTGTTGCAGAAGAATGAAGCTGATGAGGATGTTTCTATTTCTTATATGAGTGTGCCACTAAAAAAATATGAGTTGAAGTAATATCCTACAGAAAAACAAGATTTTGCAGAGGTTAAGGCTATTAAACAGTTCTAATACTATATTCTTCATTCTCATTCTACAGTTTATGTCTCGAATGTGGCTGTTAGGAGTATTTTGACTGAGCGGGAGGTATCCATGAATAATAGAGAAACTTGGGTTGCAAAAGTGAAGGAGTTTGATTTGGAAATCAAACCTAGGAAATTGGTAAGGGGTCAAGGCCTCTGTAAATTAATTGCAGAAAAATGATGAAGAATTTGGAGAAGGGATCCCTTTATCTTTGTTTATAGGTTTGAAAGATGCATGGTTCTCAAATGTAGCCTATTATTTGACCTATGGAGAGTGTCCTAACCATTTAACTGCAAAGGAACAAATAAATTTGAAATTAAAAGTGGCCAAATATGTTATAGTTGATGATATATTATACAAAAGAGGCTTAGATGGGATGTTTCTCAGGTGTGTAGATGAGGATCAACAAAAGAAGTTGCTTCAATCCTTCCATAATGAAGCCCATGATAGACATTTTTCATCTTTAGTAATGGCTTTCAAAATATTAAGGAATTGTTACTATTGGCCTGGGATGTTCAAGGATGCCTACAGATGGGTGGTACAATGTGAGAAATGTAAGTTATTCTCTGAAAAACCACATCTGGCTGCTATACCAATAAGACCTGTAGTCATTGAAGAACCTTTCAAGCAGTGGGGCTTAGATTTTGTGGGCCCAATACATCCTCCATCAAGTGTTGGCCACACCCATATCCTAACTGCAATGGACTACTTTACAAAATGGGTAGAAGCTATTCCTGTGAGAAAGACTACTTCAGAGGTGGTTTGTTCCTTTCTAAAAGAAAATATTTTGGTGAGATTTGGGGTTCCCACCAAGATAGTGGCAGATAACACGCAAAATTTTTCTTCTCATGAAATGCTTTTATTCTATTATGATAATGGGATTTAGTTGTCACACTCCTCTGATTATTTTCCTCAAGGTAACGGTCAGGTTGAATCAACTAACAAGAACTTGATTGTCATAATGAAAAAGTTAGTTAATAAAAATGCCAGAGAATGGCACAAAAGATTGCATGAAGCCTTATGGGATGATCACATGTCACCCAAATGAGCCATAGGGATATCTCCTTTTGAGTTGGTATATGATGTGGAAGCTCAACTTTCTCTTCCATTGGAACTGGCGGAAGCTAAGTTACAGAAAGTGATTGAGGACCAACAATTTCAAAGTGCTTTAGAGAAGAGAATCATGTATTTAAGAAAAATTAAAGAGGAATGAGAAAATATTGTCGACCATATTACCACTCACCAGCCTAGAGTGAAGAAAATATTTGACAGGAAAGCTCGGCCCCATAAATTCATGACAGGAGATAAAGTTTTATTATGGGATAAAAGGCAGGAACCTCGAGGCGCACATGACAAATTCAAATCATTGTGGAAGGGCCCCTTTGAGATTAGCAGAGAGCTCAGACCTAATTATTTCAAACTAAGGTATGTTGATGGAACCAAAATTCCCTTGTCCTTCAATGGACAAGATCTCAAGCTATATGAGTTGTAAATAGCAGGTCTTTTCTGTGTACATAAGTTTTGTCATGCTGTAGGTTAGTGGTTTTTTATTAGTCATCTTAGTTTTGTGCGAAACTAGAGATTTTTGGGGTTCATTATTTATTCTCTCATGTTCCAATTCCCCAGTTAGAGCCACCTATTGCCCGTGAAAAGAACTTTCCCTTGTAAAAAAATTGCTAAATAGCGTGTATGTTGTCAAATGCATATTGAACATTGAATTTTGAACTTCGCAGTTCAAAGTTCAATATTCAAATTACAATCCCCATGTTACTTTGTGTTTACCTTTTCTTTTGGTCGGCGAGAATTCATGTGAGTATGCGTATTCTTGTTTTCCAAATTTTGAATCGTGAACTTTGAACCATCGTTTCAATAGTTCAAAGTTCAAGATTTGAAATGTGCTTTGTTCCCCGCAGTCCTTGGCCCGTGTTTTATTTTTCTTTGACATCACTGGCTTTTCTTATTTTGAATCTTGAACATCTCCTTTTTCTTTTTCATGATTCAATATTCCATGTGCGTCATGCATGAGTCTCATTTTAACTATGAGCCTGTCAAGTGATTTAAGCATTATGATTTTTGAACTTTGAACCTCGCTTCACATAGTTCAAGGTTCAAAATTCAATGTGCAATAAATAACCAAATATATGTAGCTCATGCAAAATCTTTCCTTTTTGAAGAAAATAAATTGAAAAGATGTTGGATTGAAAGCCATCTCAGCAAAAGTACATGTCATGCGAAAGTGGAGTAAATGTGATTGGACATATTCAGCGAATGACTGCGGGAATAATCAAGTCGTGTGAGGTGTCATGATTACCGAATTGGAAACTCAAACGTATGTATTAATTTGTCTCATTTCTTGCCATTTTTTATCATTAAGCAACTGTGATAGCATAATCAGAAGAAAGTTGCAACAAAGGTAATCACAGGAAAGCAAGAACAGAGCATTGGTGAGTCTCAAGAAATCTTTTCCATTTTTATTTCTAATTTTAGGTTTAACCGTGTAAGAAAGAAATTAGGATTCTCCATTGTTTTTCTTGAGGTTACTTGCTTAGTATTGATATGTCCAGTCCCAGCATGTTGGCCTCAAAGGTCAAGTTTGTAAAACAGAACAAGTTCTCTCATGTGAGTAGTTATCTTCCCAAAATGAGAGACACCATCTTTGTAGATGAATATTTAGAAGTGATTGTTAATAATTTAAAAAATGCAAAGAAAGGAACCTTCACCGTAAAATTTGCAGAGAGTGGTTTGTTGGAAGCAACAGGTTTTCCAGAAGTGACTCCGTGCCTAGAATTGGTAATGGAGTGCAGAAATAGATATGACAGGAGTAAGAGATGCATTTGTTCTTTTTCTGGAGAAGTGTTGATATCCATCAACAGACAAATAGTCATGAAAGATATACAAATTCCCTCCAATGGAAGCATACGGTGATTGGAGTATTGAGAAAGCTCAATGAGAATATGACCAAAATAGAAAGGAATACAACAATAATATTTCTAGAGACTGGTTGATAAATTATGAAAGAGGTGGTTCCAGATTGCCCAAGCCATTAAAGAAGAATCACTTAATCAGAGAGGTTTGAGATGTAGTTATCATGATAAGCAGGGTGAATGGAAAACCCAATGACTTTCTCTGGGAGGAATGGATGTACATTTTAATCCAAGCTATTATAGAAGAAGGATAATGTGTTGATTAGGTGGAGGTGATAGCGGAAAGGCTTCATGAAGAATTATCTCAATCTGCAGAAGCATCAAGTTTCTTTTTGACTTCATACCTATTTTATGTGCTTGCTACTTGCGAAAATTGGGAGGGCTTGCCACATAAACAATGGAAGGAGAATATGAAAATTTATGAATACTATCCACTACTGCAGAAGAAAAGGAATTCAGAAGATTTTTGAAGAGTTCATAATACATTCTTGTCCAAGCTCATTTTCAAGCTAAAAGGAAAAATCAAATGCAGGATGTCTGAAGAAGCTATGGAGTTAGTTAAGATTTTTGGTAGATTTTTCATCCAATTCCCTACTTTCAGTTATTTAAGAGTAGGAGGATTCAGTGGAGAACCTTTAAAACTCCCAAGATATTATTTGGATAAATATGTCTTATTGGAGGTCTGCAGACAGCTAATCCAGGTTGAGGTAAAATTCAGACTTAAGAGAGGGCTAGGCTCTCTTTTTCCCATTGATTTAGGGCATTATCGCTTCAGATGTATGCACACATGTTCTTCCTTGGATGTATAACTGAAAATCATAAATATTCCTTCCTACCATAAAATAAGCTATTTTGACAGCAAACATTTAGTAGTAAGTCATTTCAATATCCATGCAACATTTATGTTCAAGTAGAGTTGGAAGATTTTTGGGGAGACTGTTTAGATGAAATTAAATTTTAAAAGAGGATGCACTCCATATTCACCTTGCAATAAATTACCTCATTGCAATTTCCTTTCAAGGTTAAAGGTTTAGATACTGAAGATGAAGAAAGTGTTTCAGAATTTAGATATGTGGAGCTGAATGATGATTCATTAGCCAGGAAGATAAACTGGGAAGAAAGGGAAGAAGATGTGAATGCCCTATCCAAAGATGTGTTTAAAATAACACATAGATGGTTAAAATAACTAAATCAAAATAAGAAGAAAGAAACTTCCAGTTCATTAACTAGAAAGAGTCTAAGGATTTTAAAGCTCGCGGCCTCTCCTGTCCATACTGATAAGATTGATAAATTGTTTTCTGCAGGTGAAACAAACTCTAGAGTAGAAGTTAATTCAGAAAAAAAGAAACCAGACATTTAATAATCCACGAGAACAAGAATTAGAAGCAAAAAGAAAGAGAAGGTAGATAATATCCCCTGCATTTTAATAGATCCAGAGGAAGAAGTTGATCTGAAAACTCAAAGAAAATCCAAAATGAGTAAGTCACCAATCAGTCCTCCTGGAAATGAATCAACAAAAGTAGGTCAGCAGGACCTAACAATTTTGAAGAGCCCTGGAACAAAAGATTCCGTAGAGACTACTACCCCATAGACTTCTAACTGGATAGAATTATCAGTCAACAAAAAGAGAAATATTGTGCCAATCTCCACTCTAGTTGGAGATCTAGTCAACAAGTACCTGGGAAAGACCCCAAGGGAAAAGAATACCAAAATAGAGGCTATGTTGGATGTGGACTCTAAAATAGGCCATTAGATCATAGAGGTTTTCAAGCCCAGTTTTGATAAAACCATTGATGAAGTGATAGAGAAGGATTTCAATGTGAAAAAGGTGGATTTAGGTATGGCCAATAGAGCTGCTAATTTGAAGATCTTGAACTCGGCCAATAAGAAAATCAATCAATGGGTATTGAAATATGTTGAAGACAAAATGAAACTAAAGTAGGCCCTTTGTGAATTATCTAAATATATATAATAGCTTGAAGGTTTGGTTCCTCAGCCCCTGTCCATGATACCCATCGACTTGGATGTTAAGTCTCCAGAAAACTAGAAATTCCTCGATCAAGTCCATAAGGATAGATCCATATCAAAGGCCTTCTTCACTTGGATTGATAAGGTAACTAAAGAGATCACCAAATTCACTAATGATTTCAATAAATTAATTGAAAAATATGATAAATTGCTCAAAGTAGTAGAGGAAGATGTTGAATCATGGAAAAAGGAAAAAGATCAATTGGAGATTGAAATACAGAATATGGAGGAAGTTTATGCTTACAATATAAACAAGTTTCTTTCATAGAAAGCAGTGCCAGGGCTTGAAGAGAACTCATTGTTCATCACCAAGGTGAACATAGAATGGGGAGGTGCATTGTACGAGAAATCCATTGAAGGGTCTGTCCAGATCCTTGAAGCTCATATAAACTCAAAGGAAATTATGCATTCTCAGAATAAATGCATGAGGAAAATAATTGGAAGTGATAAGGAGACTGGCAATGACATGACTAAAGTACTCGCCTCTTATGAAAAGAAGATAGAAAATCTAAGAGTTTCTAAAGAGGTTGAGGTGAAGGATTTTTCTATTTTAGCTCATGTAGAATCATCAGTTGTCTATGGCTACGAGTAGATGAAGATTTTTGAAAATAAATCTCAGTCAGATTCAAAACTTCAAGAATATTTGGGGGCAAAGGTTTGAAACATTTACCACACCAAATCAAGAACTAAGAGAGAAGTTCTTGGCTGCATTTGAGGAATGGAGCACGAAAAAAGGTGCCACCAACACTGATAGGCCATTTTAGTGACATACTTTAGATACCCTAGGAGAACTTTTGATAGGTCTTTTGCCATGTTTTCTCTTATTTAATCCAAGAATTTATGTTTTGAAACTACTAATATGTGGTAGTCAGCCACTAAACCTATGCTATGGACATATGCTTACTTAATATGTTTTATCTGGATGAATACGCTCTATTTATTACTATGGAATCATGATCATGTTTTATGGATGAATTAATTGATTGAGCGATAGATAATGCGTATGTACTTTAATTATTATTTGCCATGAATGCTTTTATTCTAATAGTTTAAATGCAGCGCACCAAAGTAGCAATCGTCATCTTGATCAGGTGAGCATGTCCATGCACTAGATGTTTGACTCGGTCCTGTAGCAGACGTACACAGATGGAACATCGACGTAGCAGTAGCGAAAGTTTTGTGGTTAATCCAGGTGGAGACAGTTGAGTGAAGACTTGGAAAATGCAATAAGTTCCCCGATGAAATCTAGGAGAGAGTGGGAAGTTAGATATGTTGTCCAAGCAGTTCTTTCCTCTTTTCTAGACCGATTCCATTTCCTGCTTTCTAGCTTTCCTTTCTGTTAGTTGTTTTTAATAAAAGCTCCACCTTTTCTTAGGGCATGTTGAGTTTAGCAGATAGATGTTTTCCTTTAAATAAAGCCCGCTCCTACGTGAGGAGGGCATTATTATGATAGTTGCAATATAGTTCAATTCTATTGTTTTACTATTTATGAGAATCTTTGTACTTTGTTATTAATTTTAATGAGCAAATGAAGTGTTGAGATTAATTTTGTGTAATTGAGTGTTTTAGGTACTCACCCAAGGGGGCCCACTTGGTGAGGAATCCATAGTTAGATTCATTTTAGTTTAGTTCGCTTTCCTGCATTTTCATCATTTCAATTCCTATGCTGAATAGCTCCTACAGCCAAAGCCACAAGACAGCTATCGCTTCCTACAGCCAAGCAGTAGAGTAACTAAGGCATTGTAGTTAGTTTGTGCACTCTTCCATTCTGCTAGCAACGTTCACTTCCATCATTTACTTTCAAGTATTTTCTTTCTCAGCAATAGCTTAACTTTCCTTTGAGTATTTATTTCATGCAGTAATAGTATAGTTTCCCTTCAAAATCATTTACTTCCTGCAACCATAGAATACTTTCTTTCTAGCATTTGTTTCTTGCGGTGATTATAGAGTGATTGGTTGAGAAAGTGTTTGGTGCATATATTTTGCTGGCCCGTTTCAAGTAACATGTCCCTGGGTTTGACATATTAAATGAGTTTCTTATAAAGAGGACGAAGTGCTTATTTAGATGTCCAATCCCTGAGTTAAAGGATTATTCTTAGTTTCTAAGCCTTTATAACGAGCGATCAAACATTGCTGGGAAAGATGGAGGTGAAATTGGCCAATCTATTAATTAGTTTTGTAGATAGCTATTTTATTTTTGCAAGTTCTCTGAAAGTTTTTTCTATCTCTTTGGAAAATTAGTTTTAAAAATTGAATTAGCCCTGCGTGACTATATATTCAAATTTTGATGACCAAATGAGGGTCGGTTCTCTGGTAAAAAAAACTTTGCAATGCTAGCTGTTTGTTTGAGTTATTTTGCTGCTATTATACTGTGAAACTCTAGATATATAAATACATATAATCAGTTGGTTTTATGAGCAGATTCTGGTATTTTCATTGATCAGTTAATATGATGAAATGTATGATTTTAGTTTCAGTTGGAATTGAATGATTATGTTACTTTGATCTTCAAATATATCTTATTGTTTTTTCAGTAATCTTTTCAAGATTTGGTATCGTTTGAATCGGCCATTCTTAAGTAGTTTTCTTTCATAATTCAAGTTAGTTGGCTTGGAATATCTGGAATATCTGTTAAGAATCTCAAAGCATTTAGCCCTTTGATCTGTATTGAATGTTAATTAAATCCTTTCATGATTTTTGGTAAAAAGTGTATCTCAAATTAATATTATTTTCTAATAAGAAGTTATTAAGGATTAATCTTTGTATAAGGTTGCCGCTCCTTTGAAGCAGAGAGTGTAGTTGTGACAAACTCATTCAACTGTTAGTGTATTTTTCTTCTTTTTCTGGGTATAAGGACTTATTTATTTGTTCATCATTAATAGGAAAAATATGTTCACTAACAATGCAAACAATGAAGCTTTGTGGGTTTCATCCCCATCACAATTTTTACCTTCTAACAGGGGTTTTCTGTGTTACCAAATCTTGTGTCATGTGTCTACACATTTCATGAATGCTTCTATGAATGTTTTACATGCTGGTTAGTTTGTGAATTGATGTTACATACACAAAGCTAAAATAGCAGATATGATTATTAATACAATGTATTGATCATAAAAGGATAAAGGTTAATTGATAAAAGTTTTGAGGGTATTGATTCACCCCTCCCCTCTCAGTACACCATTCCATTAATTCCAACAATTTGTATCAGAGCTAAATCTCTTAATTGGAAAAGTTTAAAGACTTAAGATAAAAGATCATACAATGGAAAGGTACAAGCTAGAAAAGAGTATTGAGAATAAAAAATTAGAGATACAGGTCTTGTATGAACAATATAAAGAAGCTAGAATCAAGATGAGACAATTGTTGGATGAAAGAAAGATTATGGAATCTCATTGTAATGAAACATATTATCATGAAGAAGAGATGCCTGATCTATTTGAGTCTTTAGGATCTACAAATAGCAAAGCAATAGACACATCTAAAGAAAGCATCACAAGTCTTAATGAAATCAATCAACATCTAGCTGGACAAGTAAAATATCTGCAAATCGGTCAAGAGACATAGATGGTAATAATGATTGATGTCACAAACAATGTTAGATAAGTTAAGCAAGAAAGAACACTAGCTATTGATGACAGGAGGAAGATTACTAAAAAGATACAAGAGAAAGAGTCAGAAATACAAAGACTTACATAACATCATCATGAGATCACCAATCAGATTATTCTTAAGAGTCAAGAGGTAAACAGAATGAACATAGAACTCATTGAAAGGATAGAAGCTATCAGTGAGCTAAGAGAAGAAAATGAAAAACTGAAACATGAAGTGAGAATTCAACAACAACATAATGACATGATCAAGAGAGCTGAAGAAAGCACCAAAAGGATGGATGGTTTTCTGGATGGATAAAGAAGAGTCAACAACAATACCAGACTAGGGTATACCAAAAATGAAGAATCAACACACCAAGCTAATCCAAAGAATGTCTACACAAATCCAAGACCAAGAAAGAAGTCATGTAATCACTATGGAAAACCATGCCACACATCAAATGTATGCAGGAGTAAAATGAAAGGTATTCCTAAATCCACACCTTCATTCATAGGAATTTGTTATAAATGTAACCAAAAAGGACATAAAGCATATGAATGTAAATCTGAGGTGAAACAACCAAAGAAGGAAAACTACATGGACAAATACTGTCTTACTTGCAAAATGCATGGACACACATCTCTTGAATGCACAAAGAAGAAAATGCAAGCATGGAAGCCTAAAGATCGAGAAATTTATTATCAACCGAAAAGAGTCGGTAACTCATATGTTTGGGATTACAATACATGGGCAAACTGTACGACATGTGGAAGATTTGGACACATAGATGCAAACTGTAGGAGACAATGGATGAGAAAGTCTAGGAGCTGGACTAACCCAGAATGGCATGTCTACACTGTCATAAATTTGGTTATCTACGAAAATAATACAGAGACTGAGTGACAGAGACCAGTACCTTTGCCAATGGAAACACCATTGAAGACATCAGGAAGATGAGAAACAAAATGTGGAGGAAAGCTACAAACACTGATGAAGCTGGACCAAGGAATTCAAATGGTAACACCTTATCCAATGGATCTAGTGAAATCACCACCCCCACCTAAGAAGAACAAGTAAGTATGTAACTGCATTATATGAAGTTATATTTTGCATCAGTTCCATTATACATTGACGAAATACCAAACAATCATGATTAAAGATGCACTATGGTATTACTTTTTATGATTCTATGAATTCAATCTCATCGGTCAATGCTTACCAAAAATCACCGGTGTACACACAAAGCTAAGTTGTCTATACTTACTGAGCATCAACAGTTAACACATAAAAAGGCTAAGTCGCTAGTGTAAACCGAGCTTCATCGGTAACCATGTAAAAATACAATGCTATCTTCGCCATATACGAAGATCCATTGGTAAATAGTCAAAAGAGCTGACACCTATTCTGATGACTCTGTCTTCAAACACAGAGAAGTGGGTGAGCATTTATGACATAACTTAGGGCAAAAGTCTATAAATAGTCAACTGAAGAGCTTATTATTCACAATGCGATTTGAGCAAAGAAGCAGAGCGAAACCATAACACAAAGTGACCAGATTATAGAGTGACCTCAACCCAATTCACAACACTTAGAAATATTCCCATCATTCATAGATGATTGAAGTAAGTAACAACATTCACCAAGAACTCTATTTTGTTTTACGGGAAAAAGCCCTAAATTCTGAAACGATGGCTATTTCAAGAACCTCCAAGATCAAGAATGAAAAGAAGAAAAAGGTAAATCTAATCAAGAATTACACATGTGAAGAACCTCATTACAAGATCTGTCCTGAGGTTGCTTCACAACCCGACAATGCTGGTGCATTCTCTAGTATACCAGCTAGGGTTTTACTCATTGAAGATGTTAGAGCATATATACACTGTAAGATTATAGAAATAGGAGAATTGGAAGTTGAGAAAGCATACAAAAAGCTTTGCAATGATGATGGAACAATCAAAGAAGAACATAAGCACATTGAAGTGAAAGGGATCACACATGCCCTACTATTCCCGAAGGAATTCAAGACCGAATGGATTTGATTAGTACTAAGCAGAGTACATGAATGAAAGATATGGCTGGATGAGCCAAAACTAATAACTAGGGATGTTATACACGTTGTTATCGGTTATCCCATAATCGATAAAGTAAAGGCACTAAAGCACCCTCCTAAAGCTTACATTGAAAAGAACACAAGAGTAGCATGAGACAGAAGAGGATTAAAGGTATCCACCATCAATGATGATGAAATGAAATTTGGAGCATGTGTCTTAGTATAAAAATTCTTTCAGGCTAGTAGGATGAACAATATTGCATTCGAAGCAGTGGATACAACATACAAAATTGTCAAGAAGGGACTGTAGTTAGACCTATCAGAACTTCTACTAAGGTAATTGGATGAAAACATGAAGACAATCAGGACTGCAAAGTCTAACTCATGTAATTTTGGTTCACTCATTATGTTCATATTTTTCTATTTTCAAGAATCCTTCCCATCTATCGACAATGTCAAATGGGAGACTACTCGACCAGTGACCACACAAATTAATGAGTTCATCAAATAACTAGGAGATAATTTTGAATTAGTAATAGATGAATACTTCACTGGATTCAAAGACAAAATGCATAAGAGAGTAAGGATACCATAACAACTGGTAGAAAAATACAAAACTAAAATTTATTTTATGGTGGACATGACTACACCTATATCAAGCCAACTATATTGAGGACATCATGGCTGGCACCACTTGACTATGAGGTTAACATAGATCAAGCAACCAATGCAATTGAAGCATTGATCAATAAACCATTGGACAAGTCACAACCTAAGTTTGGAACTTATGAGGAATCCAAAGAAAGGATAAAAATTGGCTTAGTTGTGAAAATATTGACAAGAAGAAGGACAAAATGGTTAAGAATTTAAAGAAAAAGTTGTCGATAAATGAAGAGGAAATAGAAAAGACAGAAGAAACCGAGGGTCAGTCACCCATGGGTGAAGCTGAGAAGGTGATTGACTTAGAATCCACAGAGTTCAATGCACCACCCCTAAAAAAGCCTAGCAATATTGTTGCATCTAGGACCAGAAGTTAGACAAAAAAGGATACAAGTCCTTCACCGATCAATAAAGGTCAAGTAAGGACCTATAAAAGAAAGCCTCAAACCGGGAAAAAAGGCTCGAAAAAAAGAAGAAGGCTAATCAAAACCAAAGAAGATTTACATGACACTGAACAGGATGAATAACCTATTAAGAATAAAATTCCTACCACAATTGATGAGGTATGTGCATCAATGATCAAGTCAGGATCAATAAGTGACCCCAAGATAAGAAAATGGCTAACTCTAGACCCCGATAAACAGAACAAGTTGGAAGAAGGCATCATCACAATGATGAGTATATTTAAATATATACCAATTCAGTTTGAAGATAAAATGCCAAAAGAACTTATGGATAGATTGTTGGCTAGGTGGACATATGCTTTAAAGGAAGAGAAACAAATAAGGGAAAGAGCCCTAGTTTCAGTCAAGCCACCTAAATCTAAGATGGAAGAGATTCAAGAAATGATGGAGAAACATTCCAATAGGTTCTCCCCAAAGCTAAGATCCTATGAGGTGCTAAAGGGACATCTAATTTAACTTGATAGAAAAATTGAGGATAAATGGAGAAAGATACTTAATGTATCAAAAAGGAATTCAAGCCCCGAGCCACAATAAACTCTTACCGACAATCCACTCAATGCTGAATATTAGGCTAAATCGAGCCTAAAGAACATTACTATAACTGATGACGAGGATATAAATGAAGCAACATTGAAAATAATAGGTAACAAGGATATGGACACTATAGATAAAACATGGCCCGATAATACTATCATTGATATTACCAAAGTAGATCCTATAGATGAGATACACAAAGATGAAGATGTCACTGTTGTCCCAGCGCAAACTGACGAATAGGACACTACTACAGATGTTGCACAGGTAAATATACCGGGTCAAATGTCATTGTTAATACAAGCTATTAACATAATCTCACAAAAGGAAAACTCACCCGAACCTGATGCAAGCATACCTGAGGATAAGGGTAATGATGAACAAAAAGATACAACTAGTGAACAAAAAGATACAACTGATGAACAAAAAGATACAACTGATGAACATAAAAATACAACTGATGGAGAGCAACAACAAGAAACAAATGAAGGGAAAAAAGAAAAAGGTGAAAAAAAGAAGAAAGAAGATGATTCTCCTAAGAATACAGAAGGAGATGCTGTAGATACACCGAAGGTTGATGTGGAGACTTCCACTACCAACTAACAGGCAGATACCGAGCAACAAGAAAAATACACAACACCACAAAAGCCTTCATCTAGCACATTTGACAAAGAAAAGGATCTTTCTTTGGTAGTACATTCAAGTGCCTCCCACTCAGCATCCAAGAAGCAGAAGAAGACAAAGATGTCCAAGTTGAAGTTAACAATAGATGAAATCATTGAGATACCAAAATGTGACCCTTCTACATTGGATTTTGAATCTCTCAAAAGGTATGGAGAAATATGTCAAAGGAAAGCTATGCAATAAAAGCTAAGGAAAGAGCACAAAGAATCCCTAGTTTTAGAAACTACCAGGTATATATTGACTCAAATAGTTCTTGATATAGATGTTGATCAAAATGCCCCTATTTTGGATCAACTTGTCATTCTAACTGAGAGCATCACATCTCAGAATGTGGATGCAGAGAAAACTATAGAAGAACGAGCAGAACAAAAATATCAATACAAATTAACAGAAAAGATCAACCAAGAAGTGGAAGTCAACAAGGTAAAGCTCTCAGAACTCTGAAATGAATTAAATCCAATAATTTCTAAAGCTATTGCCTTAATACAAAAGTTGTGCGCTTTAGAGAAAATCACTAAGGAAAATAGTGATAAGATTGCAAAGATAGATTATGATCTAAATGCAAGTGCACAAGGTCTAGCTATGTGTGTTATTTTGTGTACATTTTGTCTGCAACACAACACTTCAATAAGTCATTATATTAGTGAAATAACATAGAAAGTAAGAGTTAGCAAACATATTGACTATTCGAAATGAGAGAGAAGTGGGAACTCTGTTGGAGGCAACAGTCACCTGCAACAAGGAAGGAGGGAGAAGGAGGACAAGTTCGAGCCAGGGCGGGCTTGAAAGAACACCCTGGGAAAAACTACAGTGGCCATGGATATTACCACTGGCCTTTCAATACACGCAACCCCACATTTCAGAAACATTGATTTCCTATGGATGGTTGAATGGGAGATAGTTATGGATGACCCCCAATGGGCCAACCTATTTGGAATGGAAGGAGAAGGGAGAAATGGAACTCAAATCAGGAGTAGGTCCCAGTCTATACTCGGATTGGCAAAAACTTTGATTTTACCAAGATAGTGCACAAGTTCTATCGACCAAAATGGTCTGTAGATAATGATCATGTGTCGGCTCCTCCAACACTTGCCAGCAATGAAGAGGACAACATGAAATTTGAGGTAATATCTACACTAAAAATCTCAAACCCTCTGTGGCTAGATGCAGTAGGTTCTTTCAAAGATAGGGCCTTTTTCTTTAAATGGCTAGGACCATGGCCATCTGTGGCTCTAATCCGAGGATGGTGCAGTCAAGTGTGGGGGAAGGAGGTTAAACTCAAAACCCTCACAAATGGTTTTTATATGGGTATATGCCCTTTGAAAGAAGAAAAGGAATGTATCCTAAAAAATGGCCCTTATATAATCAATGGAAAAGGAATCTATATGAAGGAATGGATGGAAAATTTTGACCCAATGACTGAGAAGCTCAAGGAATATCCGGTGTGGGTGAACCTATATAATCTCCCAATGGAATATTGGGATGAAACCACTTTGGAGCAAATCGGGAATAAGATTGGAACCTTTGTGTCGGCAAAGGAGGTAATCAACAAAGATGATTCCTCAATACATCCAAGAATCCTTATTAATCTTCAAAGCAATGACCCAGTTCTAGACTTCATTTTACTGGGAACAGAGCATGGGAACTGGAAGCAAAGGATAGAAGTATGGGAGGGAGAAGAGAACTTGGTTACGCCCACAAAACCCATCATAGAGGTGCAAAAGAAGGGCAAAGGTTTGAAGGAAGATATGCTTTTAGATCAACTGGAAATTGAACTCCTTATATCTAAGGGGGAGACAAAAGAGAGGATGGCCGACCAAATGATCACCCTGGACAGAGGACAGTTCAATACTCCTCCAGGAAGAAAGGAGTATAAGCATGCCCGAGAGAAAGAAATAATGGGAACATATGGCCATTATCAAAAAGAGGCAAACAATTTATCTACCCAACAAGTTTTGGAAACTTACTACTCCTTATTGCATTAGCAACAGAGCCATGAGGGTTCCCCAAATAACCAGAGGAAAAAGGGAGAAGATTTGATCCCAACAGGAATGCAGGATAGCAAAGGTGGGGATATTGTGTGCCCCTCCACACAAGTTGTGACTTGCACACCTCTCTCACAACTAAGAGAAACATATGTGCAGGAACATAGGCCCCCTTCTCCTGAGACTCTATTTCCCCACCTACAAAAGGCAGGGGTGACAATAGAACCACAAAGGAAGGAGAATGTGAATGAAAGCCTTTCTTTTATTCAAGACACTTTAGAAAGGTAATGCCCACCACTACAGGATGTAACTATCTGCCATCCATCTACAGAGGAAAGAAGGAAGGTTCCTCTCAACCATGCTACCCCTAATCCAGAGATGAATAATAACAGTGGGCATGAAGATTATAAAGACTTAGAAATCAAACCAATCAGAAACTTGCACAAATCCTTAGAAGAAGAAAAAATTATTGCAGAAACCTCGGAGGAATGGGAATCAGAGTTTGAAGACCAACTGGGAGATAGTGACATGAATAATATGGGTCTCTTTGAATCCACTGGATTCCTAGAAAAGAGATCTATAGGACAAACAGTGTCAACAAATAAAAAACCAAATACAGGGCCGAAGGGAAAAAAGAGGGGCAAAATCTACAAGGGAGAAGTTAAAGATAGCTGGGAATGCTACAAACCAATCCAAATTGAGATCGGGAAATGGCTATGGTAATGCCATTTCCTAGGAGCCATGAAAACCTTATCATGGAATGTCAGGGGCTGCAATTCCCCTGACAAGATTCATTTGATAAAGCATTGCCTTGATCAAACGAAACCAGATTTAGTATTGTTATAGGAAACAAAAATAAAATTGGAAGACAATGAATTTTTTAAGCAGAAGTTCAAAAGGTGGAAGTGTGCTCTCATGGGAGCACAAGAAGATTCAAGAGGAATTGGTGTGCTTTGGAATGACATCACTGTTGATGTAGCAGTAATTCAACAAGATCTTCATTGGCAGTGACTAAGAGTGCATATTAAGCATCTCCATTGTTACATCTCCTTCTTTAATATCTATGGGCCAAATAATAAGGGACAAAATTTTTTATTAAGGGGAACTTTGAAAGGAATTTTGGAGAATATGGCAAATGAGGTAGTAGTGCAAGGAGGGGATTTCAATGCTATCCTTACTCCAGAGAACAAAAAAGGTGGAAAAGGATGGAGTAATGAGAATCAAAGAGACTTTAGTTCCTTTGTAATTGACTTTGGACTGATGGTTCTACCTTTCAAAAAAGGAGATTATACATGGACAAACAGAAGGTCAGGTTTCCTGAATATAGCAGAAAAGTTGGATAGGTTCCTCATAGGGGGAAATTGGGCGGATACAAATTGGTCTTGCGATGCTGAGATCTTACCCTTCCAAGGTTCTAATCATTATCCAATCTGCCTACGAATTCAACATGAAGACACACCAGACATATGCCCCTTCAAGTTCGAAGCAATGTAGTTTACTTCAAAAGGGTTTAGTGATCTGATTGAAGAATGGTGGATGAATGCTCCAAGGAGTCCAGGTAACAAGGCTTTTATTTTTTTCAAGAAACTACAATTTCTAAGGAACAATTAAAGATATGGAATAGAACACATTTCAAAAACATCTTTGCTGAGAAACATAATGTAGAAGCTAAACTAACAGCCCTGAGTTTGAGAGTAATTGAAAATGGTATGGAGGAGGCTAACTTTGCTGAAGAGAAGTTGATTCAAATAGAATTAGGTGAGCTACTAAAAAAGGAAGAGATTTTTTGGAAGCAAAAATCAAGAGAAACATGGCTAAAAGAGGGAGATCTAAATACAATTTTTTTTCATAATTCTCTTAAACAAAGAAGAGCTTACAATAAAATTTTCAACATTCAAATTGAAAATGGGGAGGAAGTAAGGGATAAGGAGCTCATAAATAAAGCTGTTGTTGATTTCTTCTCAAAAAAGAAATTGGTTGATAATAGAGAAACAACAAGGTATGATGACATTCTTGAGATGATCCCTCCAATTGTCTCAGAGGAACAAAACATAAATTTTTTAGCCCCAGTATCTATGGAGGAGGTGAAATAGGCACTAATGGGTTTGGGGGGGAAAAAGCACCATGACTCGATGGTTTTCCAGCAATGCTCTTTCAGAAGTTGTGGCACATCTTCAAACAGGAAATTTGGGAGGTTGTGGAAGAATCTTGGGAAGGTGGTTTCATGTTGAAAGACCTCAACACCACTTTCATTGCTTTGATACCAAAACGAGAACCACAGGAAAATTTTGAATATTTTAGACCCATTGCCTTGTGCAACACTATCTACAATATTATTGCTAAAACTATAGCTAATAGACTGAAGCTAGTGCTTAACTCAGTGATTTCGGAGGAACAGAGCAGTTTTTCACCAGGCAGGTGCATTTTTGAAGGAGTGGTGATTGCACATGAAGCTATCCACTCAATTAGATCCTCAAAAAAGCAAAGTATGATGGTGAAACTTGATATCAAAAGAGCTTATGATGAAGTTGACTGGGACTTTTTAGTCGGTGTTCTTGATAAATTTGGTTTTGGTAAGGAGTGGATTAAATGGGTGAAGTGTTGCATTGAAACACCGAGGTTCTCAGTATTGGTAAATGGAAATCCACAAGGCTTCTTTGCACAAGATAAAGGCATAAGACAGGGAGATCCCCTCTCCCCCCTTCTCTTTATAATTATGGCAGAGGCTTTGGGAAGACTGATTACTAGGAAAAGGTTAATGTAATTGGAAGGGCATTCAAATAGCAGAAGGAGGGGAAGCCCTTTCCCATATCTAGTTTGTGGATGACACCTTCTTAGGGGGTGAAGCCATGAAGAAAGAGGCAAAGATCATGAAGGATACCCTTGACATGTATGGGAAAGCTTCTGGATAGATGATTCATTGGAGAAAATCAGAGATCTTTTTCTTCAATACCCCTTTACACTTACAAGTTAAGATTAGCAACATTCTGGGAATGAAAGCTGGGCTATTACCAAGCAAATATCTTGGTATCCCCCTCTTTAAGGAAGAAACAAAGCGGATTTCTGGAAAGATCTGACAGAGAAATGTTTAAAGAAAATGGATGGATGGAAGGGCAGATGGTTGTCATCTGCAGGTAGAATTCTGATGCTCCAAACAGTGATATCTTCAATGCCTGTGTATTCAATGATGTGTATGGAGGTGCCTAAAAAGGAGGTAAATATTTTAAGTGCAAAAATGCGTAGGTTTTTTTGGTGTGGAGCCAAGGAGGAGGATAAAATCCCATTGGTGGCATGGGAGAAAATATGCAAACCAAAGGACCATGATGGAGCAGGGATTCAAAATTGACAAATTATGAATAAGGCTCTCAGGGAAAAAATTATCTAGAATCTATATGGGCACAACAATATCTATTGGGCAAGAATACTGCAAACCAAATATTTGGACTCACAAAATTGTGAGAGGATCCTGACTATTAAGGACCCCCCACGGGGCTCAGCAATTTGGAACTTCATGCTAGCATGTCATCCAATTATTATTGATCACATAACTTGGCAACTCAGAGATGGTAACTCAGCCCTCTTTTGGGAGGACTCTTGGGAAGGAAATGAGGCTTTATAGATGCACCAAGAGTTGGTGGAATTAAAAACCCATCTAAAAATATTCGGGGTAATAAGGTAAAAGATTACTTGGAAGAAAAAAGAACAAGGGAAGGAGTGAAATGGTGCTGGAAGAGTTTAGATGGGATGGATTGTTCTAAAGAATAGAGAAGCAAGATAATATTAGGTGGTGTGGGTCACTCTCAAGAGAATATTAAGTTAAAATAGGTTTCACGTTGTTGAAAAATGCAACAGAAGCACAGTTCCCTTTAAAGGATCTTTGTTGGAGTAAAGATATTCTACCTAAGGCAGGTGTGTTTGCATGGTTGGTATGTAAAGGGAGAATTATGACTGGTGAAAGGAGGAAAAAATTGGGTTTTAATGGACCGACCTGATGTGAACTTTGTGTAAACAATGAGGAATCCTTGGATCACATGATGCTAAATTGTGACTTTGCAGCTAACTGCAAGAACTTTGTCCAGAATAAACTTAGGTGGTTAAGTCCATGAGATAACACTATTTCTAAGCTTTTTGCAGGATGGCCCATGGAGAATAAGAAATCCACCTTGTCAAACATATGGAGGATTGTTCCTTCCATGGTAGTATGGAAGATATGGAAAGAGAGAAATAGAATGATCTTTCGAGGGGAGAAGGAATCTGTGGATAGATTTCTTAACAAATTACAGCATTCCATTGAAGAGGTTGTAAGCACCTCGGCAACAAGAAGATAGTTTTTAAAATCCCCTACACAAAGGAGGACTGACTGATTCAAATTAATTGGCCAGGGGTAAGATTTAGCTCACCAGCTGGAGCTCTAGTAACAAATAGAAGGTCAAAGAAGACAGTGTAGATACAATGGGAGCCCCCAGAGGAAGGATGGATAAAAGCTAATTTTGATGGGGTAGCAAGACACAACCCAGGACCCAGTGGCACAGGGAGAGACCTCTTTAAAGGTGGCCAAAAGATGTTCAGAAGGAACAAATAATATCGCTGAAGGCCAAGCAGATCTACTAGTAGTCCAAATGGCACAAATCAAAGGAGTTAAAAAATTGCACTTAGAAGGAGATTCACTATTAATAGTGCAGGCAATCTCCAAGTTATCTCTAAGAGCATGGCACCTTGAAAAATATATTGACCTTATTATTAACATCCTCAAAACCTTTGAGGATTTCAAGGTCACTCACTTTAGGAGAGAAGGTAATATGGAAGCTGATATGCTTTCCAAACAAGCCCTTGATATCCCAGTAATTAATGAGTTATGGATAGAGGAGATGCCCCCAACATAAAGTTAATGTTTAAATATAATAACCATTTTTTCAGCTTGCAGTCATTTCTCAAATGTTTTCACTCATTAATAAAAGGTCGAGGCGGGGAGAATTGTGAAGGAGATTTAATTGGCAAAACATGAATGAAAAGTTGGTTCCTTTTATTAAAGGAGTGTTAGATAATGATTACATGACAGTAGAGATTGTCTTATCGCGGGTGATGAAATGTGTGTAACCTGTCATCACATATGCCAATCTCATTATGGATTTTGAGCATTGAATGCAAATCAATGAGGATTAACAAAATATAAGGTGGTGCCCTGCTCAAAAGGCTTTCAACAGAATGACTCGAAGATAAAAGCTTGGGCTTGCGGAGAAACAAAAAGGTTGCAAGATGGAACCCCGCTTTACTTTCACCACAAAGTAGCAATAGAAGGGCATCTTTGGCCCAGTGGAGAACCATAGAGTTAAGCTCCTGATTAAGTGTCCAACACCAGAGATTGTGGAAGCATTTCAACAAACCCTCGAGCCATATTTTCATGAAAATTCAGACAGATAGAAGTTATAGGTGGACATAGCAGCTATGATTATGGTGTGGGGGCTTGAGTTGGGTGAACATGAAAGGACTGTTAAGTGGGTGATGAATTCCCTTTTCATGGATGATCTCACTCCAAATTTAGACCACCTGTTAGAGTGGGCACATTCAGGTTGGGCATTCAACTTCAGTGAATGTTATCAGAATGAAGAGGAGGGCATAACTAAAGGCATTCGACCCTTCTTATAATGGCCAGAGGGAGCAGAGAAGAGAAACTATTTAAGGGATAGGCAACAGGCATGGAACAATTAAAGATTGGCATCCTGGACCATAATGCCCTAAACCCACGGCCGGTGGTTCCAATTATCTTCCCAAGAAGAGGGAGAACTTAGCGAACCCAAAACCGACAGCTGATGCAAGGAGATTTTCCCTAAGTCAACGAATGATGGGAAGATGGAAGTTTTTTGAGATGTTCGATTTTAACAAAGATGGCTCATAGAACAGAAAATTTTTGAACTGCGAAGGTAATATCTTTTTTGAAGATGGCGTCTAGGGTGGTTTGAAAGCATGTGTGAAGAAAAAGGATAACTCTACTGTAGTTTTAAGGGACGAGAATGCTCACATGGCTCCTGTGATATTGCTGAAGAACAGGAAGAATGCCAACTGCACTGGTTTGGAGGATCATTTTTTGGGGGTTTCAATATGGATGAAGTCTGTAGAAAAATATAGGCAGCTCTGTTTTGAATATTTTGTAATGATGATGTCATGTAATGGTGCAAAAGGAATGTTTTCCTTTTCTGGGCTAAGGGTGGATATATTTTACATCTTGTAATGGGCGGCTATTAAAATATTTTAATAGCATATATATTGTAAAATTTCTCTTTAAATATTAATAAAACAAAACTATTACCGATCCAAAAAAAAAAGAGTTAGCAAACATATCAATCACTAAAATTGACATATTGCTTCCTATCTAAGAAGAGTGTGAAGAATGTTATAATTGCCCTCACATTATGCATAAATAAGTGAGATATACAAGCTTAGAATGCAAGATTTGAAAGAATTGAATCTAAATGCTCAAGAAATGTTCATTTTAAAGCTCCAAAGTGAAAGATTATAACACTGCTATGAAAATGAGAGCTAAAATGCATTAAGATCTATGAAAATAAGAGCAACATAAGTTTGCAAATTGAATTCTCAAATTAGGGGCCCATTGAGCTTAAAATTCATTCCATTTATAGAAGAATTTGGTGAATGAGAGGTTAGGATTGAAAGTGGAAGAGAGG
>MU223385.1:1828040-1838689 GCA_018584345.1 Thuja plicata
GAAGAATTTGGTGAATGAGAGGTTAGGATTGAAAGTGGAAGAGAGGTGGAGATTGAATCTTTGGTGATCCATGTGAGGTGATCCAAGTGATTTAACTCTCATTGGCTAGGGATTTGACTTTCCCTTTGCAAATGGAGTTGTAATTAGGATTTATTTAATTCCTTTTTATTAATTACTTTAGCCATGCTTTTGATTTGTTTTTTATTTAATTGAATTGATTTTATTTAATTGGCTAAGTTAATTAATGTAATGTAGTGATTAAATCACTTAGGAGATTAAATTTGATTTAAATGAATTATGCCAATAAATTGAAGAATTATCTTGACATAATTAGGGGTATGATCACACTTAGGGAAAATAGGGTCTATAATCAGAGAAAACCAACTTAGGGTGGTTACATTTGCCCCTCTGTGAATTGATGTGCGAGCAGTGCATTGATTCAAAGAAAGTTTTGAAGTTGACTTCAGAAAGTTTGAGAATTTCACACTTGATTGAACGAAATGTCTGATGAGATCAGTCTCGCACTTGATTGAACTAAGACTGCTAGAATTGAATTTGAACTTGATCTAACAAAGGTCAATAAACAAAGATCTTAAAGATATCAATTCTGAACTTGGTTGTCGTATGAGAATTCATAATATTGACTCCGAACTTGATCGAACAAAGGTCAGTTAAAGCTGTCAGGAGCTTAATAAGAATATGAGAAAATGTAGACATAAGATATCTAGATTGTGAGAACCAAAGCTTTCCGTCCAACAATCGTGACTTAGTCGAGGGAAAATATCATGCCCTTATTCTTTTGATGACGAAGTTGTTTTAATGCTTTTTGAGAAAGAATTTGATTGATTTAAGTGTGAGCATGCCCCCTTAGGAATGAAATCAAAGGAAAAAGAATAAAATCCTCTGTAGAATGATATATCACTTGAACTGATCGATTGAATCCAGAAAGAATCAATTAGAAGAAATGGATAAATGAAGGCGTGTTAAAAGAAAACACAAATTTTACCAAGTTAATTACGTTTGAAATGTGAGTTTGGAGTCTGATAAAATGATGTTGGACCAAGATTTTGATGAATAATGTGCAATTTGATGATATAGAACCCAAAAAACTAATTGCATAAAGTCTGTAAATTATTTCAAAACATATGGAGCAATTGTCTCTACATAATTAGGGGTATGATCACACTTAGGGAAAATAGGGTCTATGGTCAGAGCAGACCAAATTAGGGTGGTTACACTAACCACAAATGACAATGCAATCAAGATGCATTATGATAATATTAAAGAATCCAAAAGGTTGAGATAGGAAATTACAGAGGCAGAAACAAAGTTTAGAGATAAGGTTACTGAGCTACAGGCTTTGCTATTACCAAATCTTACACTTCTGCAACAACACATGACTTCGGCAAGAAAGTTAATTTCCACCTTAGAGATGTCTGTAGTAGACAACATCTATGATATGCATGCCCGAATCTCACTAGAGCAAATGGCTCTTGAACACCTAAAGGAGAAATGGGAGAAACTGATGGAAGACATGAAGAATTCCTATTCCCATATTTTTGATAATTTGTAAGTATTCACCTTGCCCTTACTATCAAAAAAGGGGGAAAATGATATGTACATTAGGGGAAATTGATATGAACAGTAGTAAAAAGGGGAAGAATGATATGATATGAAGATAAGGTGAAAATGGAATATACTATAAAGGCAAATGTACATGTATATACATATACTATACTGGCATATACATAGGGGGAGTCATAAATGACAAGGTAAACACATGGTGTACATTACTACAAAGTTTAGTATTTTGTACATATCAGTTTTTGATACTAATGTCAAAGGGGGAGATTGAAGACATTATTTTTCCATTAGTATATGCAAAGGGAAAACAATTTATGAACCATCAGTTATACCTACACTGAAAGACTGACTTTCAGTAACAAACCAAAAGTACAGATAACTAAGGTCACTGAAAAGTGTTAAGAGCAAGGAAGCCCGACAAGACAGATCACAAGAGTAACCCGACACAGTTTACATAGTTCAACCTGAAAATGTTGAAGTGCAAACAAACAGAGGAGAAAAGCAGAGGAACCCAATGGACAATTCACAAAAGGAACACCAAAAAACTAACAGCAGAGCAACCCAAACATTAGACACCGAAGTCATTTATATCCTGAGAAATGTGGATCTGACTTTCACATCATATAAAACAATTATGTTTTATATTTAGTGTTTTGATTTTCTTTAAAACCATTTATTGAGGGACAAGCATTGTAATTATAATTGTTTTAATCAGTCTAACTGATTGAAAGCATACAAACTAGGAGATCAAGGTCAAGTTGTAAACCTTCTATCATAGAGTTATCTTTGTAATATGTAAAACTAAAATAGGTCAATCTATTGTATAAATAGATGTGTAATCATTCATTTCAAAAAGGATGTGAGGATGATAGTAGCCAAGGAGAACATCTATGGATTGGACTAAGGTTTTCAAGAAAGAAAAACAAAAGATGAATTAGGTTATCAAGAACCAGATTCAAGGCTACCGAGCAACAGTGGTATTGATCAATCACATTAGGTGATACATTTTACATGTGAATTTAATGGATCTGTAATCAGCAATGGTAGATTTCATACACTCAGGTCACTGGATATTTTTGTCTACATTCTAACAAGTGTAGCAAATAGAAGAAATCCTTTCAAGAAAGGTGGATTTAAGAATCCTTTGTAAATCTCTTAACTGAGTGCACACTAAATAGTGTTGCTAAAGCTCTTAACAGAGTATACCTTAACCAGTCTCCACATAATACTCCTAACAGGGTAGATCATCAGAAGTGATCAAATTGTAAGCCTTAACCGACCCCTTCCATTCTGCGGACAGTGAAGCTTTGTGGGTTTCATCCCCACCATAATTTTTACCTTCTAACAGGGGTTTTCTACATTACCAAATCTTGTGTCATGTGTCTATACATTCTATGAATGCTTCTATGAATGTTTACATGCTTATTAGTTTATGAATTGATGTTACATACACAAAGATATAATAACATATATGAATGGTAATACAATGTATTGATCATAAAAGGATAAAGGTTAATTGATAAAAGTTTTGAGGGTACTGATTCACCCCTCCCCTCTCAATACACCATTCCATTATTTCCAACAGTCAATTTCTGAAATTTGGCTAAGTCTAAAATTTCCTAAAAACCCTAAAAAACTAGAATCTTTATCTTAACTTCTATGAAGTTGAAACCACTCTCAAACATCCTGAAAATATATACATAAAATGTAACTTAAGTATAATAAAGGAAGAGTATGTAACTTATACTTTAATGCTACATTTTATGTATACTCCTGATGCTGAAATTGGCCTGAAGGGCACACAAGAATACTCAAGAAATCACCCAAAAGATACGTGTTTGCCAAAACTAGTTGGAAAAATAAATAGGGCGAAGATGACAATGACAACTCACAGACGCCAATTTGTGCAGATGACAATCTCAGAGCACGGACAACAATTCATGTAGATTGTCGTCTGCGCAGACGATAATCTTAGAGCACAGACGACAATCTGCGCAAACAACAATATAAGAGCGCAGATGACAATCTAAGAGCGCAGACAATTGTTCCAATTCGAAAATGACTCTGTGTAAATTATAGAAGACAATGCGTGATTGGGTTCAAAATGTGGTGGAAATTTTTCAAAAAGTCTTAAAATTTTAGGGACGTGGGTCCCACCGAGTGTGCCAAAATGAGTATGATGAAAACCTACTTGTGGGGAGAAAGCTCAGACATGCAAACATTAGAGATATAAATCATTTCTATTCTAACATGTTCATAAACTTACAACTACACAAAGCTTCCAACATAACCTACGATGAGCCAAACAAGTGCACCTAAGACTTGCTGATTTTCTCTTATAGAAGAATGTGGGTGTGCTCTCCCAACACAATATATTAAACCTACTTTGATTCCTTATTTTCTATGGAGTGAATCCTACAATGAAAACTAATGGATTGATGAAGAACTCAAGAACACCTATGGAGAACTTGCCTCAAACTTTCACCATTGATGCAAATGGAGATTCAAACTATTAAACTAAGATGAAATGCAAGATTAATCTAAGATTCATTCACCGTTAACCTAGCATGTAATTTCTAGATTCAACAATTAACTAAGCTCAAAAAGCATGAAAATAAACTATGAAATCCTAGAGCAATACTAACAAGGTAACAATGCATAAAATGAGAGATGATTTGCATGGAGTGAAGCCTCCTATATATAGATTTTTGAAGGGAATGGATGAGGTGTATCTTCTATGGCATCCACATAGATTCCACATGGGATAAAGGAGTGGTCATGGAAGAGGAAGAGTTTCTCACATATGTATGAGAAACTCTTAAAAATGATGGATCAATGACAAGTGTAAGAGGGTGGGAGACCCAAAGTAAGTCACATGTTGAGCATTTTCAAAAGAGGAAAGAGGAGACAAGATGTAAGAGAAATGACTTGGGCCATTTTAGGCAAAGAGAAAACAAAACTCCCATAGGAGGGGTGCTCACACATGCGTGAGAACCATTAGGAGGTTAATTGTTGTAGTAATTATAAAAATAGTCTAATTAATCTAATTAGAGGAGTGGGCTTAGGGGGGATAGTGATGGGTATAGATTAGGAATGTAGGCTAGATTTAGGTTTAATCCAAATTAGATTTAGATTAATTATATCTTAGTAGAATAATAGAATGTGGAGGGAATAAATAAATTAAAATTTATTTAAAGGGATATTTTGTGGAGAATCATATATTAAATGTAAATTTAATATATTAGGGAAGGTTATTTAAATTAACTTTAGATACCATAGAATAATGAATTAATTCAATTAAATCAATAGATGAATATAACAAAAATAGTTAATTAACTAGAATTAACTAAAATTAACTAGAATGCTAAGGGAATATTAATTAAATTAATATAAGTGTGTAGGGACAATTTTAAACATCTACTGTGTAAAACAAGTTTGTCTACAAGATCAAGTAAAAACTCTAAAATTAGACGTTTCTTCTAGCTAGTTGAAGAGAAGAATATCCTTTCAAGATATTATTGTGATACAATCAGCAAGTCAGCTAAATGACATTCATTTAGGAGATCTAATTCTAACACTTGGACTATGTGGAATAGGGAGCTTGCATGTTTTTCTTGTCAAATTTGTGTTGCAGGTGAATGGGAAGAAAGCGAGAATATGTAATGGGTTGAAGAATGGAAACATAAATCCTTAACACCTAGTGAGACACAAGATCAAGATGATATAAGAAATGAAGACCTGAATCATGCATTTGTATCAGAAGATTATGATCATGTTTCAGACCTCATACAACCTGGTAATTTAATTCAATTTCTTGTAAAACTTAAAATTACATTATTTATGTATGTCATATAATTTATTATTGTATTTGAATCAAAAGTATAACAAGTTTTATTTGTACATGTACTTAATTATGTTTTACTAGACATGTGTATTTTGTTGTTGCACCTGAGGATAATGAAGAGCGGACTGAGTATTGGCTAGCTCGATACGTAGAACCTAAGAAAAAGTTGATATGTCATGAAGTAGATGATGATAGTTTTCAATATCCAATTGGGTCTGTTGTGGTTGTTGATACATGGGTACGCAAATACCTAACAAGAAGGAATGGTTTACTAGCTTTTGAAGACCACCAATCATAAAAGAAGATTATACACTATTCTCATTTGGTAGTGGCAATAAATATAAAATTGGAAAGATACAAAGGGAGACCTACTAATAAAATATTATGGACACTTTCAATGGAAGAGCATGAGGCAATTATAGATGCATTGCAGAAAAGAGAGGATGTTGATGATACATTAGGTTTTTTTAAATTTATACATGTAAGTTTTTGTTAATTATTTTATTTTTATATGTAGTTCTATATGTAGATGTCTTTTTTCAAGTCTCATATGTAGAGCTAATTACCTTGGTTTTGAGGTGTCAAGTATAATTGGACAACATAGATGACAACCAACTTGTGCATTTTATAACTTTTGGCTAATCAAAGTTGTAATACTAGGTGAGTGCAATTCACTTATTTAAATTTTGGATCCTAGATTTAAATTTGACATACATGATAATTGAATTTAAATGAACTTTACATTTAAATGCATATTTTTTAACATTTCAACATTCATTTATATGATGCATGACCTCTAGAAGAACATAGACATGAACTATTTATGCAATTCAATGGACATTTGTATTCGTGCAATTTTGGTTTTATAAAACACGTGAGTTCACTTTTATTCATCCAATTTTTTTTTAAATATAAGTTCAATGCATAGTTGTATAGTCCTATGTTCACTAATAGATAATGATATAGTTATTTGTACATAAATATTTCATAGTTCAAATTAATATGTCATGGTTAGAAAGATAATTTTTTATAGTTAATCTTGAAGTCAGTATCAGTTACATCTATATTGTATAATAAGTTATTTGATTAATGATAGTTTTAAAATCAATTGCTCTTGTCAATTACATGAAGAAATAGCCACTAATAATGATCAAATTATAATTAATATTTAATTACAATTGATATTTAGATAAACTCATATATTACATAAACTCATATCTAGATTCAAACCATTATTTAAAAAAACCACGAACTAGGATTTAAAAAGTCCACGAATAAGATACATAACATAATAAGTCTTGGAATAATATCTATCATAATTTCCATCATATCAACTCATGATATATATAATCACACAACAAATTCCTACTCTAACAACAAGTCAAAATAATATGATAACAAGCCTTGATAACACCCTTAGTGGGACAAGTTGGTCCTCTCTCAGCAACATCAAAATTGGATGCAGTCAAGTCCTGTAAAAACAAACATTACAAAATTTTGATAATCTAGGTATAAAAGACAAGTACACAATAGACATTGTAAAATTAATTTTAATCATGACCTCAAAGTACAATGTTGATGGTTGCATTTGGCTCAATCCTATAGCCATGCCAAAAGTCATGGTGGTGTCAACCTGAACAACATATATAAAGCATGAATCAAACTTGTAAATACATAAATTTTAAAGTATATAACTTGACTATAAATTTATGGAACAAAAGCATGTACATTAGATATCTGAAACGTAGCCAATATCACTGATGAGTCAGGACATAAATGTGATGCAACATGAGACAATCCAAAAGCCTACAATTGTAAAAATAATAATCAGGAAATAAAAGTTGTACATAAATTAGTAAGCATATAAACACTTGAAAAATTAATGAATGAAAAACATACTATGGGTATATGAGGATGAGTCTCAATGATCGGTAGGGCAGAGCATCAAGAACTGCCAACCTCAGTATTACATGAAGCACCCTACAAAATTGCAAAAATATGTCAAACACATTATTTCAAATATATCAAACACTTTAAATGTGCTTAAATGTATCTAGATCAAAGTGCATACCGTGAACAGATCACTAAGATCTCAGGGCGTAGAGATGATATGATGATGATTGCTAAATGACCTAGTTTCAACCCTCCTCTATTCACCCAAAAATCCACATGTTATGGTTAATATGTGTATAAATATGGAATTTAATATTGCACTGCAAATTATAATTAAATTTATCATCAGTCGCACAAAGAAAATAAACATATGATGTGATCTCATCTCTAACATCACCATGTGTGCCACCATCAGAATCACCATATCCACTATGGGCAACACCAGCACTGTCAAGCTCACTATGTGGACCCCTATATATATCCCCACATCTCGTGCAAACATGTGTTGTGCTACGGGCAATCCTCGCCTGGGTCAACTACTCTAACAAATTGCCTGAAAGGGCACTCAATGAACCAAGAGATGACTGCACTGCTTGATGATGGACATGTGCAGAAACTACTGGATCATGAAGAGGAACAAGGGGCTCATTACACACATAATTTCTAGTTCTATCACTCAATTTGGCCCCTTCCCTGTTTTGTGGCATACCCTGACCAAACCCCTGGAATTATTTCATATCAAAGTAATTGGGTTTCTTACCCAATTCAAGTTTAGCCCATAATTTTTAAAAAAAATATAGGGGGGCCTCATGATTGTACCATCCACCATCGCTCCCAAAAATGACTAGCTATCTGTGTGTTTTAACACCATCTAATAGAAATGTGTGGCTTCTTGCCAACTATCTCCTCACCCATTTTAGGGTTCACAAAATAACATTTCATATCATTTTTGTAATTTTTAAATTATTGACCTCTTATAAGAGATGTTGTTAGCATAATAGGCATGCATGGAGTCCCTCCATGACTGAAAACTATCTAGCTCGTAGTCTAATGATTGTACAGAATCTAGAATGCCTTGCATGCTCTCTACAAGGGGTAGTAGCTGGGGAGGTGAATGAAGATCACATATAATAGTATTGATGCCTTTCATAATGGCCCATAAATTTCTCCTAATATTCTCTCTCCACTCTGCAGGAATAGGTGGAGGTGGAGGTGGATGTGGCAGTGCTTGCTAACCTAAGAGCTCATCAGTATCGAAATCATCCATGGATACAATCTGCATATATAATACAAACATGAACATTTACAATTACTATATAATTTTCATTTTACCTTACAAAGAAAGACTTATAATTAAATACAACATGATTTAGAAATATAAATTTAATAATACAAGAGAGAGCGAGAGAGAGAGAGAGAGAGAGAGAGAGAGAGTTATAATTTGCATATATATACAAACATGAAAATTTACAATTACTATATAATATACATTTTACCTTACAAAGAAAGGCTTATAATTAAATATAACATAATTAGAGAGAGACATATATATATATATATATATATATATATATATATATATAATTAGAGAGAGAGAGAGAGTTTATTATTTGTTTTCTGGACCTAGGGTTTCTTGTTTCAGTTGTGTCTAGGTTTAAATTTTTGTTTTCTACCTAGGGTTGTTTGTTTTAGTTGTGTCTAGGTTTACATTTTTGTTTTCTACCTAGGGTGTTAAGTTTTAATAGTTTTTTTTAGTTGTAAGGTAGAAAATATGGACGGACTCCTAAATAGAGTTTGCACAACAGAGATTCATATATAAAAGAGACCAATGCCATAATTTAACCATTTAAATTTAATTTTGTATTTGATAATGGATATAGACTTGAAAATGAAAGCAAAGATTAATGGAGAAAAATACCTACCTCACATCATAGCAGATCAAAAAATGGCATTTTATGAAGCCTGTGTTGGGTTATGCCACAGTTCTGATTTGTACCCTCAAGTCAATGTCACCATTGACCCAGAATTTATGATTCTGACCTAGGGCAAAATTGACCTAAAAATTCTTCGACAGGAAATATGTTTTCAGATCCTGAAAGTTTGCCAAAAAGGGTATCCAGTTCTGCACTCTATTCCACTGTTCCTGAACCTGTAACTCCTGAAACAACACCTGTAAATATATGAAAATATGGGGTTTTGGGGTGGCTATATAGGGTTTTGCCTTAGTCAAACCCCCGTTTTGGTGATCTCCACCTCCACGAATAGATGAATATAGTAGAATGTATGTGTGTGTGTTGCTCTTGGAAAGAGCTTCGAATGTGCAATGTCAAGATCTAATCCTCTAGATTAAAACCCTAACATGAATTGAAAATGAGAAAATAAATGCATGGATTTGAATGTGATAAAGAAAGCATACCAAGCCCCCAAGGCTAAAGTATTCCTACCAAACTCACAATCCATAGTTTCTACCCCATGATAATATCTTTTGAAAGCTTGAAGGTTGAAAATGGTGGATCTAAGAAGAAGGAAGGAAGGAAGAAGTCTCTCTTGCTCAAGAGAAGATCTACAATGGCTTGTCCACAAAAGTGCTTGTATGTCTCAATGCATCATCATGTCTTGTCCTTCTATATCATCCTCTTTCTTTCTTGCATCATCATCATATCATAATCGTAATTGCATCATATCATCTTACGATTCTTTTTCATGTCCAAATGAAGGAAAAAGAGAGTGTTTATATAGAGATCTCAATATAGACCTCCTAGGGCAATGCAAGGGACCCAAATTAAAATTTCACCTTGAATTATGGTCCAATTAAAATCACCAACCAAGTAAGGGGTGTATTAATCCAAATATCAGGGAAAACACTTCCGCATCCGGACTCGGGGACCTATTTTAAATTTTAGAACCCCGATAGGCTCCATATTTGAAAGCAGGGACCACCACCTAGGAGAGATCAAGGTTGACATCGACCTTGACCTAGGTCAAGGATGACCTCGAACTTGACCTAGGTCAAGGTCAACCTTGATTCTGACCTAGGTTAGAATCAAACTCAACCCAGAACTGAGGTTTCAAGCTGGTCTCCTTGGGAAATTTGGAGGATTCCCAGGTCAACCGGGGACCCAGGAAGGTGAGAAAATACACCACTATGTTGGATAGAGGCACAGAGGCCAAAGAGTAAGTATGATGAAGATTTAGGAGAGACAATACATAGGTTCTACCCAAAAATGGAGTCATAGAAAGGGAGATTAAGGAGGACCCAAAGGATCCTAACCCTAATTTCACCTAGAAATGCAGAATCAAGTGCATGTGCATCCTAAATGCAAATCTA
>MU223385.1:1847038-1863112 GCA_018584345.1 Thuja plicata
CTATCGCGGGTTCACCAAAATGTAAGGTAGAAAATATGAATGGACTCCTAAATAGATTTTGCACAATAGAGATTCATATATAAAAGAGACCAATGCCATAATTTAACCATTTACATTTAATTTTGTATTTGATAATGGATATAGACTTGAAAATGAAAGCAAATATTAAAGGAGAAAAATCCCTACCTCACATCATAGCAGATCGAAAAATGCCATTTTTTGAAGCCTGTGTTGGGTTTCTAGAAAATATGAGTCCAGATTTGGAATGGAAACGCGGAGACGAACAAAACCCAGAAATATTTTTTTCATTCTGACATAGTTCTGATTTTTATCCTCAAGTCAATGTCACCATTGACCTAGAATTTCCAATTCCAACCGAGGGAAGAATCGACCTAAAAAGTCTCCGACAGGAATTCTATTTTCAGATCCCAATTTTTTTTGAAAAGGGTATCCTATTTTGTGCTCTGTTCCACAATTCCACTATTCCTAAACCTGTAACTCCCGAAACAACACCTATAAATATCTAAAAATATGGGGTTTTGGGGTGTCTATATAGGGTTTTGCCTTAGTCAAACCCCTGTTTTGGTGATCTCCACCTCCACGAATAGCCAAATATAGTAGAATGCATGTGTGTGTGTGTTGCTTTTGGAAAGAGCTTCGAATGTGCAATGTCAAGATCTAATCCTCTAGATTAAAACCCTAACATGAATTAAAAATGAGAAAAGCAATGCATAGATTTGAATGTGATAAAGAAAGCATACCAAGCCCCCAAGGCTAAAGTATTCCTACCAAACTCACAATCCATAGTTTCTACCCCATGATAATATCTTTTGAATGCTTGAAGGTTGAAATGGTGGATCCAAGAAGGAAGGAAGGAAGGAAGAAGTCTCTCTTGCTCCAAAGAAGATCTACAATGGCTTGTCCACAAAAGTGCTTGTATGTCTTAATGCATCATCGTGTCTTGTCCTTCTATATCATCCTCTTGCTTTCTTGCATCACCATCATGTCATAATCATAATTGCATCATATCATCTTACGATTCTTTTTCATGTCCAAATGAAGGCAAAAGAGAGTGTTTATATAGAGAACTCAATATAGACCTCCTAGGGCAATGCAAGGGACCCAAATTCAAATTTAACCTTGAATTATGGTCCAATTATAATCACCAACCAAGGAGGGGATGTATTAATCTGAATATTGGGGAAAACACTTCCGCATCTGGACCCGAGGACCTATTTTAATTTTTAGAACCCCGATAGGCTCCAGATTTGAAAGCGGGGACCACCACTTGATAGAGGTCAAGGTCGACCTCGACCTTGACCTAGGTCAAGGATGACCTTGACCTTGACCCAGGTCAAGGTAAACCTTGATTCTGACCTAGTTCAGAATCGACCTCAACCCAGAACTGAGGTTTCAGGCTGGTCTCCTTGGGAAATCTGTAGGATTCCCAGGTCAACCGGGGACCCAGGAAGGTGAGAAAACACACTAGTATGTTGGATAGAGGCATAGAGGTCAAAGAGTAAGTATGATGAAGATTTAGGAGAGCCAATACATAGGTTCTACCCAAAAATGGAGTCATAGAAAGGGAGATTAAGGAGGACCCAAAGGATCCTAACCCTAATTTCACCTAGAAATGCAGAATCAAGTGCATGTGCATCCTAAATGCAAATCTAATATGAAAATGTACTAAATGAGGGTGCTAAACCTACCAAAATGGAAGTGCTTCCATTTTAAGACAATACATTAGTTTTCTTATTTTGTACGATAATTTACAAAGTAAATTAAAACTAAAATTAACAAAATTAAACATAAAATATAATTTTTTTATACGCTATTAGAATTTATTTTGAAACTATAAAATTACTTGTCTAACTATTATAAAATTACAATAAACTACAATTTTTTATGAAAAACATAGTAAAAATTAAATTAAAAAAAATGGTACATACCTGGAATCGAGAAAACAGTAGCTGAGGGGGTCACCAGTAGCACTCAAAACGGGCACCCGTACAGTGAAAAACGTGATCCCATTTTGCAAGTTGTGAAAATGACTTGCAAAATGGTTAAAAATAAAAAAATAAATACGTTTGCGAAACGGGTGCCCATTTTTTAAAAATTGGGTACTCATTTTTTAAAAATTGGGTACTCGTTTAGCTTCGGGCACCTGAACCAACATTTTATATTTACGGCTCGGGTGCCCGAAGCTTAACGAACACTTGTTTTTAAAAAATGGGTGCCCATTTCTCGCGCCAGTTTTTTTTGGTCGCGAACTTCCACGGAATTGGCACCCAACTTGGTGTATTTACCCTTAAAAAACAACATGAAAAGAAGAAATTGTTTTGGGTGAGGGATTTTGGGCCATAGAAGAATTTTTAAAATACGTGTTATATATTTTTAGTATTTGCCCTTAGGATATATACTATTGCAATGAGTTTCTCTTAATTAATTAAAAAAAGTATTTCAACCAATTACAATTAAGTATTTGTATTTTTAATTTTTAATTTCTTTTTGTAAAGTATACATGTCAAATTGAAGTTACAAAATCATCAAAATTATTTTTCTTCAGGCTAATTAGCTAATAAGCTTGGGGTCTTATGCATGGGTTTTTAGCAATCACCATATTTAATTTAATGTGAACAGACTTGTTATCCAATGAACCACCACACTACTATCATGCACCATCGTACTACTATCCTGGAGGCTCGTCAATAGTTTATAATTAATGAAAAACTTTTTAAATAAACTTTTTAATTTTGAACATTTTACACTTTGTACAATTGTTCATTTTACATGAACTGGATAGAAATATCATATAAAAAATTATTTTAGTAAAATAATTAATAAAATATATAATAATTAAATATATTTAAAGTTTTTAATAAATTATAATAATTATTATATTATAAAATATATAATATATAATTAAGAATATATATATATATATACTCATCGCAAAAGAGAGAGACATGACCTTAATAAAAAAATTGGAGACCTATCACACTTCTTGATGTGTCTTACAAAATTTTGGCTAAAAGACTTAAAGATATCCTCCCTCATGTGATTAATCCAACTCAGACTGGCTTTGTCAAGGGTCGCTACATTTTAGAGAACTTGCTCATTTGCTGGGAAGCTATAGATTGGGCTAGAGACTCAAATAAGTAGGTGTGCATGATGTTGTTATATTATGAGAAATCTTAGGATAGGATTGAATGGAAGTTCATATTCATGATGTTGGAGAGCCTGGGCTTTCCCAAAATGTTTTTTCAGATGGTTCAAACTTTGATGAGTGAAGCTAAGGCATGGGTGGAGGTTAATGACACTAGATCATCACCTTTTGAACTATCCAAGTCAATCAGGTAAGGTTTCCCACTTGATCCTGCACTTTTTGTCATTGTTGTTGATGCTCTTTTTTATCTACTAAGGGATAACTCACTCTGTCCTAGAGTGAAAGGAGTGTCTTTACCTAATGGAGAGGATTTGACAAACTTCCAATTTGCTGATGATACACCTATACTTATTGAATTGGAAGAAAATAATGCTTGCAATCTTATTCACAAACTAGATCTATTTTGTGCAGCCTTTGGGAGTAAAGTTTCACTCCCCAAATCCATAATGTTGGGATGGAATGATCATCCCTTCATTGGTGCCATAGGTTCTCACTTGCTTGGGGAGGTCACAATCACCAAGTAAGATACTTGGGTATACCATTTTCAGTGAATCCTGATATGAAGAATATGTGGGGGTGGATTAAAGGCAAATTTGATAATAAGATAGGTAAATGAAACACCCATTATCTCTCCTTCGCTGGTAGATTATGAGTCTGTCAAAATATTTTGTCTTCTTATACAATCTATTATGCCTTTGCCTAGTTGTTTAATCAAGCACAATTTAACTATATCTAGAGAAAAATTAGAGAATTCCTTTTGCCGGATGGAAAAGGGCATAATAAATGACATGTTGTTAATTGGAAATGGTGCACTATGAGCAAGGAAAAACTAGGCTTAGTGTTGAAAGATTTAAGAACACAAGGATTCACTCTTGTAGTCAAATGGATAACTAAGACTACTCAAGGTGAGGAGCCCTGTAAGATATTAGTCAAGAATAATATTGCGAGAGATGATCCTACTAAAGGCTCATCATGGAAAGGGTTGCATATAAGTGACATTATGGCTGGCAAGTTCTCAGCCAAATTTTCAGGATCAAATGTGTTCAAGGCCATTTGGAATGGATGGGAGAATGACAGATTGTTTGTAACTAATAACAACATCATTGATGAGGATAAACTGATTTGTGGGGAGAATTCTATATGGTGGAAATAAAAATAGGGAGATAAATCATTAGTCTTAATCCAAGGTTGTTATGCCCAGATTTGGGTAGCTAAAGGCATCAAATAGTTTGTGGACATTATTCAAGAAGGTAAGTTGTTGAGTTGGCAGGAAGTATGGCAAAAATTTGATGTTCCACAGACACAGTGGAGGACATACTCGATGTTGAGAGAGGCCTGCAACAACCTTGCTCTTCCCAAAAATTATGAGGTCTTGGATGATAGGGTTTCCCACTACAAGTGGTCTGATGGCACCCCATTGCCCAAAACTAAAGCCAAATACTTGTATAATATCCTTACTGGTAGTAGTGAATTTTTTAACCATCTTAACACTTGTTGGAACTTAGATGATAACATCTTGGATTGGAATAAGACCCTTACTAGGTTGTGGAGTAGACTGGTTGATCCCAAAAAATCTTGTTTTATGTGAAGATTCCTCCTACACAAATTGTTGGCAAACAGGCCAAATAGAGAGCCTAATATTTGTTCATTTTGTAAATGTTGTGAATCTATGCATCATGTCTTCTTTGACTGCCTCTTTTCTAAGGAAATTTGGGGCCTTTTTGGGTTGTCTTTGCATATGAACTTTAACATTTTGAATATTTTGATTGGAAATTTCATGAGCCTTAGAAATAATTGCAATGTTTTTTGGTCTATTTTATCTGTTGAAAGATTGTGGTATGTTTGGAAGCTTCGTAATGATGGCATATTTTCTGGTAGAGCTAGGCACCTTATTGAGTCTCTATGGAGACTCAATTTTCACACTATTATTGTGTAGGTAACAATGGTCATGAAGCTTGATGAGAAAAAGGTATGCAACTTGCTGCATACTGGAGTTGTTAGAGTAAACAAAGAAGAAAGTTCTCATGGGTATACATGGTCGATATCCATGCCCGAGGGAACCCCCATTTAAGGTTGCAATGAACAATTTCATGAGAAATATAAATGAACAAAGGTAAAAGGAATGTCAGGAAAAAACAATCCCAGGTACAAAATTACCTATAACAACAATACCTCTCACTGTTGTGCCAAGTTTTCATCGTGAGATCAGTGATGATCATCCCTACTGGGACTACATTCAGGAGGAAAAGATTTTAGAATGGATGGAGGGCACATTAGGATGGATAACATGGGTTGACATGAAATATAATGACATACTTTGAAAGACACATTCTCAGTTGTTCCTTATTGTAGTCTCCCTTTTTGTAATCTTTTACAAGCGATATGTATTGCAGATGTTCAACTTGAGTCTTTTCTTGACTATCATCTTGTACTAGAGGCTGTAATGTATGTAACTGTGTTTTAGCCCTTTTAGATAATAGTTTCGATTGATGATGTAAGTTTCTTAATTTTTTTTTTTAAAATAAGCGTCTTCCATAGGGGGAAATACCCTTTCTATTTCATACAAATATTATTACATGCATATGGAGTACATAGATCATAGCCTTAATGATAAAAATATGTTATTCCAATTCTAATCACTTTGACCCTCTCCACCATTTCTTTTGTCATCAAGTCCCCATTTTTGTTCATGAATTATTCAAATTCATTCAGGCTATAATCCTTACCCACCCCTTTTTTGAACAGGTTCCAAGCCATCTTCATCTTTGTTTTCTTTCCTTCAGCTCTCACATCAAAATACCCCACCCTAATTCTAGAATCAAGGATTGTTTCCAACCCATTCATGGCATCTATAACCCCAACAACATTGGTTGTTGTAACCATCATATGAACCATGCTGAAAGCACTGAGTGGGTACTTGAGGATCTCCACTATTGGTTCAAATAGGGACCTGCAGACATCCCCATCATGTACGTGGCCTCCACTCTAGAAGTTCAGCTCTACGACTTAGATATTTATGGTCATTTTTTCTTTGTCTTTCACTCAATAAAAAGACATCACTACTTGTTTATCAAGGGACTCATTCATCCGAACCCTTCCATCACACCTACATTTAATTCCAAATACATCAACCATTCTATAAAGACTCTACCTTCATTGCCTTCCACCTACTTCTATAAATAACATTGAATTCATAGATTAACTCTACAAGGGCGTGTTGGAAATATGTTTGAGGCTAGATGACTGAGAGGGGGGGGGTGAATCAGGAACCAATAAAAATTAATCCTTTTAATCCTTTATTAGATTATCTAATCTGATTTCATGCATGAAATGAAAAGCAATAAAACATCCACAACACTTGACACAATATTTGGTTACCCATAAACCTTCCAAATAGAAAGTAAAAGTAGGGTGGGGATGGTACCCACAAGATTTATTAATGTAATATAAATTTAGCCTGTTAAAGCTTATAATTGAACACTTCTAATGGCCTGCCCTATTAGGAGCAATAGGGACTGTTAGGTCCACCTTGTTAGAGGATTTTGTTGATGCACCTATTAGGATGAACCAGTAGATGATCTCCTATGAAACTTTGATTTGCTGAATAAGATCCAATGAAATAAACTAGTCACCTGACTATGATGGATGATTCTCTTTTATTCCTTATATTGTTGTAGCCTCTTAAATAATCTGCCACTTCATATTCACATACACACTTCTACATATATTTTTCTCACTTGTTTGGATAAACAAAATACATTATATTTATACCTTATCCAAACCAAATACTTTTGTAAGTTAGCTTCCATAAGATAAATTAAAATCAAATAATATAAGCTAAGTTGGCCCAAAACTGTTACTCGGGTCCAGTAGTCCACTCTGGCAATATACTAGCACTCAGGCATTATGCTGTCACTCGGGCAACATACTAAACTCTAGCACTTGGGCTACTCTGTGTACTTAGGCTACATAGGTAATACTGATTACCACTGTCTGCTTGGTCGACACTGCCACTGCTCGGATTACATTGTAATTGCTCGGGTTGCACTGTTGGCTCGGTCAACTCTTTGATGACTAAGTGTTTTGGAACTAATTGACAACATGTCTTTCCATAAGGTCATCAATCTCCCCCTTTGGCATTAGTGACCAAAAACACTTATCATGTTCATAAACCGCTCAAACTTCTGAGTCAAAAACTTCCTCTTACCATATGCTTGGGTACTTGCTCGGGTTTTGACAATAGCTCGGTGACTCGGTTACAAATGACTCTATTTTTTATTTTTCAAAATTTTTTTTTAAACATTTTATATATATATATATATATATATATATATATCTTCTCTACTTCTCTTCTGTACATGCATTTCCTTATATATATCTTATATACATTTCCTCCTTGTTTTTGACACAAATGCCAAAATATATCTATATGGTAATACCAAAATAGGATAGGAAATCACTATGTACCTTCAAAATATAAGACAAATTATTGTCCCAATTATCATGCAACACCTTCAGGATGTGCAACTCTATCTATATCTCTGTTGACAACTCCATCATAAGCTCAACAACTGAAACGTTGTTGTCATGTATGAGAGTCTTGGCATGAGCTATATGCTTCTGCATTACATCCATGTGTGGAAGGAATTGGCTCTACATAGCTGTGAGAGATTCTCTTGTCCTTTCTGCTTCCCTTAGTAATTAAGCATGCATGTCTGTCTAGATAATTAATCTTCACAAAGTGTGTTAAACTTCAACTCGGGTTAAGTGCCAACTAGTTTGCACTTTCCTTCAAATATGTATCTATTTTTGTCAGCTTAGTCTTGATTTCCATGGTATAGTTGGAAGTATCACTCAACTTTACAAATAATGAAGCAACATTATTAACAGTAGTTTCTAGAGAGCTAATAAGAGAGTTTAGCTTTACTTGGTCAATTTCAATCTTGCTTGCAACATTCTCTAGAACTTTGTTCTCAAACTTCCTTTCTGTCTTTTGTAGTAGTTTTTCCTGACTACTTAAATCTTTATTGAACTTGTGGACTATGTCTACAATTTGGTCCATAATAAAATCATTCTCATTTACTTCTACTTCTAGTGCATCTAAGAAAATACCTTTTATGTCCTCTAGCACTTTGTTTCTCTTCTTTTCTTCTCAGAGCTTTTTTTGTGTAGCTCTTTTCTTCTATAGCTCCCCTAATATATCCATCTGCTCTACTATCGAGTTGGATAGATCCCAATTTGGAATCACAATATCTTTCTCAAGATCAATATCATCAGTTTTAACTTCTTTTCCTTTTCCACTATCCTTGGGATTGGGTGAAGGAACAATTTCCTTACCTTTTCCACTATCATCCATATCCTTCATTTCCTCATTTTTCTCCTCAGTATTTAGTTGGAATAGATCATTGACATTTTCTACACCAACTGTAGCATCAATGCTCACTGAAGAAACATTCACAGTTGCCTTCTGTGACTCAGTTAGGCTTATCCCAGTAGTAGGTGGATCCTGATGTTCAGTTCCTACTAGTCCATATATAGATTCAGTAGACTTATCCTTGCCCGAAGATAGGACGATCTGTATAGGTGATTGGGGCAGGGATGCCATTACCTCTAGTACTATTTATTCTTCATTGGATGCTTCAATGGTTTCCACCTCAGGTAAATCTACATCATCAGTCTTTTCCTTGGGGTCTATACTCGGTACCTCTGCCTTATCTTCTTCCTTGATTTCAAAGATTGTCTTCCATATCTTTGTTGTAGCCTGCACCACATCCTCTATCTTCTTGTTCAATATCTTAAAGGTCCTGAACCTTGGAGTGTGATTGTTTTCATATTGGGTCATGACCTCTTTAACTTCTTTATTTGTCATAGTAGGCATGACTTGCCTTAATGTCTGTTCTCTAATGTCTTTTTCTATTCAAACTGCATTGCTCCAGGGAACAGATATTACCTTGAATAGGTCTTTAGTCATGTGACTCTTCAATTCAGATGTATCATACTTCCATCTTGTCATTTTCTGTACAACTGCTTCCTCAATATGCTTATGTTCATCATTTGTTCTGGAAGCATATTTCAATGATTTTAGAGAACTCATACCACTACCTTCTCTTAGTTCTTCAATTTTATTTTCAAAGGTAGGTGGGTGTTTCTTGAATAATACTGTATCTTCTTCTTCATATTCCTTGGGAAATATGAGTTTCCTTCTAGATCTTCTTTTAGTGATGACATGGGTAGAGGTCTTTGGTTTCTTCTTGGGGGTTACCTTCTTCTTCTTCTTCTTCTTCTTCGGAGGTTCAATTTCTATCTCTTCCTCTTCCTTTTCAGGTTCATCATCTTCTATCTTAACTTCATCTTCTTTGCTTTCAGAGATAGAAGGAGGAGAGTCTAAAGTCTTCCCATACTTCTTTCCAAACTATTCTAACCTCTTCTTTCCTCTCTTCAAAATCATAGGAATCTTAATCTCTAATAAAATTATGCTCTTGGCTTATTCGTAGGTGCCAAAGTATGGTTCTTTGGGGTTAAAAAGCTCATTCACAAGAGCCTGAATGATGTTCTTGGTCTCATCTATGTTAACCTCATATGCAAGAGGTTTCACCCATGCAACCCTAGGTTTGACTACCTGAATGTATACTTTATCACAATAAAATAGGAAACAAACATCATCCTTGTAGTCTTCAACCAATTTTTTAGGAATTATATACCTATTCTGCATCTTCTGTCTGAATTCCTCAAAATATGCACCCATGATGCTCTCAAAGTTGTCTCCTAATTCAGCTATGAAATCATTTATCTGATACACTATGTGTCTGTCCTTCTTCCAAATGACGGTGCCTTTAGAAGGGAAAAACTTCTAAATATAAAAGAATATGTAGACCAGAAGTGAACCAAACTTACATGGATTGGTCTTTGATACCCGGATGCTTTCCATGTTCTTTCTCAATTGGATGAGCTGCAGCTCGATAAGGTCGAATGAGAGGTTGTTCTTGACCACCTTGTATGCCAAGTCTACAGCCTCACATGGTATGCTATTAGGTCAGCTATAGATGTAGATTTTGTGATAAATTACATGAATCCCAAACTTCAATTCCATGTCAGTAACTCCATTTAATCTCATGCCTCTTTCGTCCCACTCGAAAAGAATCTTCTTAGCTAGGTCATCCTGGGGTAGGGTTTTGGTAGCTTTAGATTTTTCTAGCATATGATACCTTGTAACATGATGTACCATTGTCTTGGTAATCTTCACTGGTTGCTCCATCCATAGATGCATGTCGTGAACATGGCTCAGGACAAACCTAATCCACTTAATCTGGAAATTATGTGGTATATGCATGATATGAGTCAAACCCTTGAATTCTAGGTGTTTATGTTTTGGCTTCAGATTCCCAACATCACAGAGTTTCTCATATACTTTATTCATTTCCAATGTCCCCAGCTGTTGAATTGTGCAACGATAGAAGGCTCTGATGTCATTGATCAACAATACCCTCGGAGGGATTAGGGAATGATCTCCCATCGGGTCTATCTCCTCTACAATCATTGGATGAAGCTTAAACTTTAGAGGTTCATAGATATAAATCCTAACCAACATCTCAGATCTTTTCTTAACCTTGTTGTTGGATGTAGATGCCATAATGCTCGGAGGTTCAATAAAACTTTGCAAGTTAAAACTTTCAAACACAAATTCGCTATGAATCTCTTAAGGCTCTGAATCACTCTGCAAAGTGAAAACTTTGTGAACAATAACCTTTCCAATTCATCTTTTATAAGATATTTTACCATTGGGTTTTCATTAAATGCTTCGTACATGGTAGCTGGCATAGCTCGGAATGAAGCTCGACGAAAACTAACTTCTGCATCCTCCAAACCATACAACCCGACTTAACTCAGTTAAGTCTGTGTGATTTGGGTGTTACTGAGATCCTGACTCGGTTAAAACTATAATGTGTCCTAATGCATCAATATGTTGATTTTGACTTGCTAGCATGTCTGGAACTGATGTAGGATGGCTTGTATGCATAGTTCCAGTAGCATCCTTACATATTTATTCGGAGATGGTAGATCCACCCAACTTACTGCTTTGGGTGCCATTCGATCCTCCAATTTTTTGATCTGAACTCTTAGGAGATTTCCTTACCCACTATTGATTCATTTGAGTTTTGATTTCTGAAACTTTTTCTTTGCCTTTCTCAAAACCAGTATCCACTTTTTCTCTGTTCATGCAATTCTTTCTTAGATGACTGAGTTGTTTACATACATAACATCTCTTAGTAGGATTCCTTTTTCTGAGGCAAGTCTTTACACAATTTGCACCAATATGCCCATATTCAACATAGTGACAACATCTACTCCATGTGTTGTAATCCAAACCAAAAATTGCTTTAGCTAGTTGTTTAGCAGGGCTCCATTTCTTAGTTCTACACTCGGATGATTTGTGACCTTGTTTGTTACAATTGAAACATTTTCCTTCAAACTTAGGTTTCTCAGCACATTCACTTGCCCTATGTCAATGTTTGTTGCATCTGTAGCATTTACCATTAAACTTTGACTTTCCATTGCTCTAATACTTATTTGTTGTGCGCCCTAGCTTGCCATAATGATTACAAGTAGGTTTTCTATTCTTTTGAGTTCCTTGCTATGAGGATTCACCTTGTTCAGTATAACCTAATCTAGTCTATCCATGATGTCTGAATTGAGTTGTTCTGTCAACTGATCCATGCTTACCTGTGAATTCATCATACTTTCATTGGTTTTCTTTTCAGTATTGAGATCATTCTGTAGTCTTTCATTTTCCGTCCTCAGATTGATAACTTCTTGTTTTACATTATTGAGTTAGTTTATCATATCTGCTTGCTGAAGTGAAAAATGATGGATTTCATTTTAGTTTTCTTCTAATATTGTACTCAACAATCTTTTATCTTCTTGTGCCATTTCTCTGTCATTTTCTGCTTGATTCTTTTGTTCCATAACTTCACATATTCTGACTGAATGAATTTCTTGTTCTCTTTTCAACTTTCTGACTTCTTCATGTAAATTGAGATTCTTTGCAAGTAGGTCTTCAATTTCTGCATTTTCTTCTTCGAAACTTATTTCTTTGCATAAGTCTTCAATTCTTTCCTCTATGTAACTTTTGTCATTCATCTGTACTGCTAAATCTTTTCTTCTTTTCAGGGAAAGAGAGAGTTTCTCCTTGAGTTTCTTGATATGATCCACGACCACTTGTAGATCTATCTTTTCATTTTCAATGGATTTCTCCAGTTTGTATATTTCCATTGCCTCTGATCTTTGCTCAAGTTGTTAAACTTCAATTAAGAGAACCTTTAGCTCTGATACCAATTGTTGGAAATATGTTTGAGGCTAGGTGACTGAGAGGGTGGGGGGTGTGAATTAGGAACCAATAAAAATTAATCCTCTTAATCCTTTATTATATTATCTAATATGATTGCATGCATGAAATGAAAAGCAATAAAACATCCACAACACTTGACACAATATTTGGTTACCCCGAAACCTTCCAAATAGAAAGTAAAACTGGGGTTGGGATGGTACCCACTGATGAAATATTACTGATTGAATGTTTGAAGATGTTAAGTTGATGATCATGCAAGGCATTAAGTCAGTTAATGTATTGTATTTTCATTGATGTCAACTTGATATAATCTGTATGGTCATGGAAATACTGCTAAAGACTTCAAAGAACAGACGAATCTAGACTATGCTATCAGTAATGCATACAAGTCAAGTATTCACTAAGTGACTACATACACCAACAAAGTGCACACTGATGGTCAGAATAAAGGAGTAGAGTCACAGTGTTACTCAACGAGCTAATGTATAGCATTACCGACGAGCAGAGTTATAGTGTTGCCTGATGAGAAAAACACAGAGTAACCCGACGAAAAGAATTTCAGTGTTGCCCGACAAAAAAGACAAGGACGGAGATCCTGATGACAACTAAAGTCACACCGATGGAATAGTCAATTATCACCAATGACTAACTAAAGTGTTGACCGATAGAACAGAGAGTTCAGAAAATGACAAAATGCTTAGCTGTTAAGAAGCTAAAGATAGAGTTAACGAATACTTATCATTGTTTTAATCATCCAGATAAAGATGAAGATAAGTAATTGATTTAAAGCTGATTTGTCCAGTTGGAAAGAAGATCTTTGTGAGATAAATCAAGAATTTTCTTTAAATCTATTGGCAAGAATTGTGAAACACGCCAAGAATCAAGAAAGCCAAGAAAAGAGGAAATCATGTCTATATAGAGACAAACTCAATTCATTACGAATTGTGTGGGGTGAACAAGAGAATGGAGGAATGATGCTAAAGAAAATCTGAAGGAGAAGAAAGTATTCATTCAGTCCTGATCAACAAGCTAAAGGAAAAGCTAGATTCTATAGACACCGACGAACAGTGAGATAAGCATCACAGAGCAGAACAAGTGTGGAGCAAAGGTATACATTTGATTATATTGATCAATGAAGTAATGGACCTACAATAGATCTGAAAATATGCAATTTAGTTGTATGTATGAATAGATCATTAGTGATTTAGTTTAACCATTGAAGCATATAAGCCTCTTAACCGAGTAGGACTTAAAAGTCTTTTGCAATTGAGATACATTCCAAGGAGTATCAAAAAGTTTGTTCACAAAAGTAGCATTGGATATGCCCGATACCTATTGACAGGCCAAGTAAGTGTTTGATCAAGGATGGTAGCATTAGGTGTCAGATACTAGTTGAAAAACTATTTCTAAATCCTCTAACAAGGTCACACCTAACAGTGTGTTTGTAACCTTTAACAGGGTTGACTCTTAACATGGCTCACTTCAGAAGAGTGGAAATTTGGGGTACTAGTCCCAGTGGTTTTTCCCTTAACAGGGTTTCCACGTTAAAATCCTTGTGTTATGTGTTTATGGTTTATTACTTTACTGTTTTACATTTCACATATGCATTTATGGATTTATCGGTATACTCTGCATATTTACTGTGTTTCAGTAAATAGATGACTGCTTATCAGTAATCATACAGAAGAGAGATTAGAAGAGCAATCCGACAAGTAGTAAATTGATATAAGTATTTCAAGGCATGCATCTTGTGGGATAGAAGATAACTTGAGACATAATTAGTGGTTATAAGTTTTAAGGGTTGATTTAAGGATTAAAATTTGAGGCCACTGATTCACCCCCCTCTCAGTTATTACTAAAAATTGGTATCAGAGCTTGTGTGCTTAGAAGGAAGGTTTCAAGACCTAAGATAAATATCACAAGATGAACATACAAGATGTGCCCAAGTTGAACAAAGATAATTTTGCTTCATGGCAGAGAAGAATAAGACTCCACTTATCAGGTATTGGTAATGATATTACTCAATACTTAGATGTTGAGTATGTGCTGCCCACAGGAGCACCAACAGTTGAACAATTAAGAGAGAAGAATGAGCACAATTGCATGATGATAGAGCTTACTTCATCAGTCTCCAATGCTGAATTTGAAGATGTCAAAACTTGCAAGATTGCAAAGCAGATGTGGGACAAATTGATGCTTGTACATGGTGGTGACAAGAATGTTTTGAGAGCCAAGGAAGAAAGCCTTAGAGGAAAGTTTGATGATCTCAAAATGAAAGAAGGTGGAAACATCATTCAGTACAACACAAGAATCAAATAGGTAGTCAATGTTATCCGAGGAGTTGTAGGTATACTAGAAGAAGATACAGTGATAAGTAAAATTATAAGAACCTTACTGCCTAATTATGCTATTAGAGTATCTACCATTCAAGAAATGAGAGCAATATCAAATAGAAATGTTACTCTAGACAGTTTGATTGGAAGACTAATTTCATTTGAAATGAACAACTTTGATAATAATGTCTTACCAAATATAGAGTCTGCATTCAAAACTTCTATGAGAACAAGTAAATAAAGTCATAAAAACACTATGAGAAAAGATAGTGATAGTGAAAGTGAAGAAGATGATCATGATGAAATTGAAACACTTATGGCCAAAAGAATGCAAAGAGGCAAAGGTAAATACAATGGTAAATTACCACTTGTGTGTTTTAATTGTAAAGAGATTGGAGATTTTGCTGCAAGATGTACTAACAGAAGAAAATATGACAAAAGTAATGATAGATCATTTGAAAAGAAGTCTGACAGAGTTGATTACAGAAGCTATCGACAATCAAAAAGAAGTGATACCCAAGACTACAAGGACAAAGGAAAGAAAGCCACTTACCTAGAAAAATGCAAAGATGATGATACTGACACCGAATCTGATGAAGACATCGAGATGGTGTTTGTGGTAGTAAAAGATGATTCAAATGATGATGAAGAAAGGTATGTAGAAATAGATCTCATATCTAAAGTTAGTAAAAATGATGTTTGAATCATAGATAGTAACTGCACTCACCATATGATTGGTGATAAGCAAAAGTTTGAGACTTTTGAATACTATAAAGGTGGTTCAATAAGAATGGGTAATGACACACCTTGTCCAGTTGAAGGTAGAGGAACTATAATGTTGAATAACCAGAAAAAATGCGAAAATGCTTATTGGGTAAATAGATTGAATTATAATCTATTGAGTGTTTCTCAACTGAATAATTCAGGTAATAGTGTAGCATTTGAAAATAAGAAGGCAAAGATCTTCAATAAATCAGGAAATCTGATTGGTACCAGTGAGCAGACAAAAGGTAGCTTATTCTATCTGAATGATACTGACACCACTTGTTTGACTGCTACAAACGAAGACATATGGTTGTGAAACAAAATATTGTGTCATGTAAACTTTGACAACATGATAAAGATTAGCAAAAAGAGAAATGTCAGAGGCTTACCGATGATGACCAAGCCCGACAACATCATGTGTAAGAATTGTCAAAAAGGTAAAATGACAAAGTCTAGTTTTAAAA
>MU223385.1:1864903-1878037 GCA_018584345.1 Thuja plicata
GTTTGGAGAGATCAAGTTCTTTCTTGGTCTGTAGATCATGCAACAAGATGAAGGTATTTTCATTACACAATCCAAGTACATCAAAGAAGTACTAAAAATATTCAAGATGGAAGAGTCCAAACCAGTTAAAACACCGATGGAAACTGGATGCAAACTAACAAAGGAAGATAAGTCATCAGAGGTAAATCAGACTTTGTACAGATCTATGATTGGAAAAATCATGTATGTTGTACATACTAGACCAGATATTGCACATGTAGTAGGAATAGTTGCTAGATTTTTTGCTAATCCCAGGGAGTATGACTGCTGTGAAAAGAATCCTAAGATATCTGAAGAATACAGAGGAATATGGCTTATGGTACAAAAGATAAGGCAAATTTTAACTTAAGGTCTAACTGACACTGACTGGGCTGGAAATATTGATGACCGAAAGAGCACAACTAGAGGAGCATTCTTTATGGGTGACAGACTTGTCACATGGATCAATAAGAAACAAGGATGCATCTCACAATCTACTACAGAGACAAAGTATGTTGTTGCTGCTGTAAACTGCTCAAATATTGCATGGATCAAACAATTACTGGAAGGTATGCATATGAAAATTTTAGAACCAGTAATTATCTATTGTGATAATACAAGTGCAATAAACATTTCCAAGAATCTAGTCATGCATGCTAAAACAAAGAATATTGCCATCAAGTATCATTATTTAAGAGAAAAAGTTCAGGCAAAGGAGGTGATACTTGAGTATGTGCAATCAAAGGAACAATTGGCCAATATCTTCACCAAGCCACTTCCCAAGGATGCATTTGAGTACTTGAGAAAAAGACTAGGGGTCAGACCCTTGTCTACTGGTCAGTAAGCTGACTAGAAGGTTGCGTCAACCTACATATCATCAGAATATCATTCATGTTGATGCAAGCAGAGAGATGAACTTCAAAGCTAAATCCATACACAGAAAGGTATATATCTACACCAAGCACCATAGTTGTTACCAATGGAATGAGAAATTCAAGGAATATGTTATGGAGAGAAAGAATCCATTTGGCATCACTGTCAAATATTTGCTTGAAAAAGATATTTGGCATTGTTTTCAAAGGGAGAGAGATATCTCATTATCATACATACAGAGATCATATCCAGTATCAACTCAAGGAAAGACCATATTCATCACAGTATCGATAGGGAGAGAAGAATGTAACAAGAAAGGGAGAGTACACACAAAGGAAGAGAATTACTGACAAGAGACATCATAAGAAAGGAGAATAATCAAAGGGAGAGAGTTTGACACAGAAGGAGAGCACATCACATCAGAGAAAGAAATATTCTACATCCATCCAGTAAAGGGATTGAAGACAGAATGAAAGCTGCAAGAATCAAATCAAAGCTATTTGAGCTTATCGAAAACCATACATTTGTAATAGATACATTAAGAAAGCTTGATGAAACTATATATTTCATATTGTATTATCAATAGTATAGTATGATAATGTAGTATGTTGCCATCAATGCCAAAGGGAGAGATTGATGACATGTAACTGATTGAATGTTTGAAGATGTTAAGTTGATGATCATGCAAGGCATTAAATCAGTTAATGTATTGTATTTTCATTGATGTCAACTTGATATAATCTGTATGGTCATTGAAATACTGCTAAAGACTTCAAAGAATAGATGAATCCAGACTATGCTATCAGTAATGCATATAAGTCAAGTATTCACCAAGTGACTGCATACACCAATGGAGTGCACACCGACGGTCATAATAAAGGAGCAAAGTCACAGTGTTACCCGACAAGCTAATGCACAACATTACCGATGAGCAGAGTTACAGTGTTGCCCGATGAGAAAAACACAAAGTAACACGATGGAAAGAATTTCAGTGTTGCCCGATGAAAAAGACAAGGACGAAGATCCCGACGACAACTGAAGTCACACCGATGGAACAGTCAGTTATCATCGATGACTAATTGAAGTGTTGACCGACAGAACAAAGAGTTTCAAAAAATGACAAAATGCTTAGTTGTCAAGAAGCTAAAGATAGAGTTAACAGATACTTATCATTGTTTTAATCATCCAGATAAAGCCAAAGATAAGTAATTGATTTAAAGTTGATTTGTCCCGTTGGCAAGAACATCTCTGTGAGATAAATCAGGAGTTTTCTTTAAATCTATTGGCAAGAATTGTGGAACACGCCAAGAATCAAGAAAGCCAAGAAAAGGGGAAATCATGTCTATATAGAGACAAACTCAATTCATTACGAATTGTGTGGGGTGAACAAGAGAATAGAGGAAAGATGCTAAAGAAAATCTGAAGGAGAAGAAAGTCTTCATTCAGTCCTAATCAACAAGCTAAAGGAAGAGCTAGATTCTGCAGACACCGACGAACAGTGAGACAAGCATCACAGAGCAGAACAAGTGTGGAGCAAAGGTATATATTTGATTATACTGATTAGTGAAGTAATGGACCTACAATAGATCTAAAAATTTGCAATTTAGTTGTATGTATGAATAGATCATTAGTGTTTCAGTTTACCCATTGAAGCATATAAGCCTCTTAACCGAGTAGGATTTAAAAGTCTTTTACAATTGAGATACATCCCAAGGAGTATCAAAAAGTTTGTTCACAAAAGTAGCATTGTATATGCCCGATACCTATTGACAGGCCAAGTGAGTGTTTGATCAAGGATGGTAGCATTAGATGCCAGATACTAGTTGACAAACTATTTATAAATCGTCTAAGAAGGTCACACCTAACAGTGTGTTTGTAAACTTTAATAGGGTTGGCTCTTAATAGGGCTCACTTCAAAAGAGTGAAAATTTGGGGTACCGGTCCCAGTGGTTTTTCCCTTAACAGGGTTTCCACGTTAAAATCCTTGTGTTATGTGTTGATGGTTTATTACTTCACTGTTTTACATTTCACATATGCATTTATGGATTTATCAGTATACTCTGCATATTTACCGTGTTTCGGTAAATAGATGATTGCTTATCGGTAATCATACAGAAGAGAGATTAGCAAAGCAGTCTGACAAGTAGTAAATTGATATAAGTATTTCAAGGCATACATCTTGTAGGACAAGAGATAACTTGAGACATAATTAGTGGTTATAAGTTTTAAGGGTTGATTTAAGGATTAAAATTTGAGGCCACTGATTCACCCCCCCCTCTCAGTTATTACTAACACCCACAAGATTTATTAATGAAGTATAAATTTAGCCTGTTAAAGCTTACAATTGACCACTTCTGATGGCCTACCCTGTTAGGAGCAATAAGGACTGTTAGGTCCACCTTGTGAAAGGATTTAGTACAATACAATTCAGTAATGCAACCCTGTTAGGAGATTTGTAAAGGACTGTTAGGTCCACCTTGTTAGAGGATTTTGCTGATGCACCTGTTAGGATGAACCAGTAGATGATCTTCTATGCAACTTTGATTTGCTGAATAAGATCCAATGAAATAAAATAATCACCTCATTGTGATGGATGAGTCTCTGCTATTCCTTATACTGTTGTATCCTCTTAAACAATCTGCCACTTCATATTCACATACACACTTTTACATATATTTTTATCACTTGTTTGGATAAGCAAAATACCTTATATTTATACCTTATCCAAACCAAATACTTTTGTAAGTCAACTTCCATAAGATAAATTAATATCAAATAATATAAGCTAAGTTGGCCCAAAACTGTTACTCGGGTCCAGTAGTCCATTCGGGCAATATACTGGCACTCAAGCATTATGCTGTCAATCAGGCAACATACTAAACTTTGGCACTCAGGCTACTTTGTGTACTTGGGCTACATTGATCACTCAGGTAATAATGATTACCACTGTCTACTCGGTCGACACTGCCACTGCTTGGGTTACATTGTAATTGCTCGGGTTGCACTGTTGGCTTGGTCAACTCTGTGATGACTGAGTGTTTTGGCACTAATTGACAACATGCCTTTCCATAAGGTCATCAGGGTGGGCATCACAGTCGAGAAACAATCTTTCCTTTGTTAGATGGATCCCTTGAATATCTCCTACATATTTTTTGTGCCACTCTGTCATTATTATCTTGTCAAGGCCATACCTTCTATTTTGGGTTTAAATGCATCGATCCAAAAATTGTCAACTCTCTGTAGCTTCCTTATCGCATGCATTTCATGGACTTGACCACTCACCCAATCCATTCATAGAGAATAATACAGTCTGTATCCTTGTCTTTGTACAAAATCTACACTAAATCTTTCAGTGCCTGGGTTTCATTAAATACCACCAACTCCTCTTTCATGTCAATGTTGCAATTTGTAATCTAATCTTCATCTTTATTCCCCTCATGATATATATGTGCCACAAAAAAAATTGTGAATTGGTTTAGATACATTTTAATTCCCATGATCCATTGTTTCAATTTTCAATTTAGGATGCAGTCTTTGGATATTCCATTGACTATGAATTGAGAATCTCCCTCAATTTCTATTTTATCAATATTTCTCTCTCTGCATAGGCCTAGTCCTCTGCTTAGTGCAAACAGTTCAACTTCATTGTTCGTAGCAGTCCCAATGTAACCTCTGATTGCAACAACCAGCTTCCTCTCCCTATTTCATAAAATTGCCCCAAATCCTGCCTCCCCCAGATTGCCTTTGGCCATGCCATCAAAATTTACTTTGTACTATCCATCTCTCAGCTTTATCCAAGTTATCTTCCTTGTGTCTTCTTTTTTACAGTCTATTATTTCCAATTTCAATTTTAGGCCTTCCCACTTGTCCTCCATTTGTTTATCCCAATTAGTGAATATGTTGTATCTCCTCTTTAAGGCTCTAAAACTTACCACCCCCACAATTTCATTCCTCAAGTTATAGATTACCTCATGAACAAATGATATCTCTTCCCTGAACAATCTTTTCTTTCTTTCTTTCCAAATGTGCTATGTAATCATTGACGAGCCAACATTCCACAAGTCTGCCCATTTGGATTGACTTTTTCTCACTGGCCAAGAATGTAGGAAGTCAATAAGAAGTGAGTCCCTAACAAAATTCCATAAAATCATTCCCATGAACCAGACCCAACATGCGTTTGCAAAAGGACATTCCAAAAGGAGATGTCCAACTGAATCCTTTGCTTGTCTGCACATCAAACAAAAAATGGGTCCTTCTATTCTAAAGGTTTTGAGTCTACCACCCATGAGAATCCGCTTGTGCAAGGCCACCCATAGGTTTGCCCCTAATTTTGGTAGGACAACTTTGTCCCAACATAGTCTAGATGGCCATTCTAATTCCAAATTCCTCTTTCTCTGAATAACATATGCTAGACTTACCTTGTACTATCTACTTTTTGCAGCACACCAAATAACATCATCTTCTTCATATGATAAAACTAGCCTTCTCTTACTTAGTATTTCTCTCAATTTGACTCTCTGTTCATTGCTTATAACTCCCTCTAAGGACTTCCATCTGATTAAGCCCTGTTTCTCTTTTTGGTTCAAAATGTAATCTGAAACATGTATTCCAATTCTTCGTTCCAAGTCCTCAATACAATCTGTCTCATTAAATATTTTTATGATAATTTGACCCCCATTCCATGAATCCCTCCAAAGCTTTGCTCTCTTACCATTCCCAATATTCCATGTGATGTGTTTTGTTATGACGCTTCTGCTTTCCCACATAAACTTCCATATTCTTAAGCCTTTTACGGTGTTTTCCATTGTTAGTACTCTTGTTGGATCTTTAGAGTCTAGGTACTTTTCCCTCATTATCTTACACCACATTTTGTTTGGTTTGTGATATAACTTCCATACCAGCTTCGCTCCCAAGGCCAAATTTTGCAAATCCATCTTCCTAAGCCCAACCCCTCCTTCAGATTTTAACATACAAGTAGTCTCCCAATTAATTAAGGGGATTTCCTTTTGATCCCTGGCCCCTTCCCAAAGAAATTTCTTCAAATAACTATCCAATGTCAAGATGATCTCTCAAGGGGAGTCTTAAGAAAGACATTACATAAATTGGATGGTTGATAAAATAGACTTGATCATCTGGATTCTCCCTGCATGTGTTAACCATTTATTTCTCCACGCCATTGCTTTACTCTTATAATTATTTATTATTTCCTCTCAATAATCTGTTTTGTTTCTACCCATAAATAGTGGCACTCCCAGGTATTTTGTCAGTAATGTGGATACTTTGAAACCAAGAATATCCAATATTCTTTTTTGCCCTGCTCTGATTGTGTTTCTGAAAACTATTTTAGACTTGTCTTTACTCATACACTCCCCTGAGGCCCTTGCATATTCCTCCAGAGTGGCCTTGATCATCTTTGCTTCTTTCGTTATATCATCCCCAAATAATATTGTATCATCTGCAAACTGTGAGTATAGGGCATTGAAGATCGATCTTTTGGTGCAACGACAACCAACAATTGGTATCAGAGCTTGGTCATAGGTTTGAATCTCCTTCATGAGTGACACAAGCTTGCGATGAGTGACGTTGGGGGGATTGTTGGCATTGCACCAGCGTCCCTCATAGTGGTTCGTGACATGAATTAATTACCTCTCATGCTTGTATAAGTCAAGTGGTTGTATCGAACATTAACATGTTGATCTTTTGGTGCAACAACCAACAGTCCCTACCTGATATTAATCCATTTTGTTCCTCTGAAATCAATTTGTTGATGATCAACTTAAGTCTGTTTTCCATTTCTTTGGATATAATTTTGTATATTTTATTGCATAATGAAATTGGCTTGTATTCTGCCATAGATTCTAAATTTGTCTTCTTTGGAATCAAGTCTAAGGTTGTATTAATGTTGATCTCTTTTATGAATTCGCATTTCTTTATGAAATATTCAACCATTCTAACAATATCCTCGTCCATGAAATACCAACAATTCTAGTAGAATTATGTGGTTAGCCCATTTGGCCCTAGAGATTTGTTTGGTTGTAACATAAATATAGTATGTTTAATCTCTTCCAATGTGAATGTCTGCATCAAATATGCATTATCTTCTTGGTCAACTCTTTTTTCAATTATATTTGCTATGACTTCCCATCAAATCCTATCTCTTTGTTCACCACCACCAAGCAATTTCTGAAAGTATTGAACCGCTTCTTGTTTTATATCTACAGGGTCCTTGTGCCAAGTTCCATCTTCACCTTTAACCGCCTCAATTTTGTTGATCGCTCTTCTTGCTTTCACGGAGGAGTGAAAATATTTTGTGTTCAAATTCCTTGCCTCAATCCATAACTCCCTTGACTTATCTCTCCAATAGATTTCCTCTCTTTCTAGGATGACTACAAGCTTATTTTTCAATTCTTTCTCCTTTAAGTAATCCTCATTGAACATTCCATTTTGAATCACCTTCCCATTGAGTAGTTTCAATTGTTCTTCTACATTTATTTTCTCTGTAAATATATACTTTTGAAGTTATCTATGTTCCATGCTTTATTTTTTTATTGACATATTGTAAGCTTTTAATGAAAATAAAACTGGGCATACCTTTGAATGTATTACATTCTTTCCACAATTGTTTGATGCAAGGGAGAACATTCTGATCCGTCCACCATGTGCTTTGGAATTTGAAGTAGCCTTTACCTTGCTTCTCTTTATCATCAATCTCCAACTACACCAGGAAATGATCTGAAAATTAGATTTGGTAAAATGCTAGAGGAAATGGTTTCTTCTAACTCCATCAATCCCTAGCCCACCAAGAATCAGTCTAATCTTTCCGCTATGCGGATGAAGTTCGTGTCCTATTTGTCCAAGTAAATTGACCATTTTTGGTTGAATGTCTATTAATTGATTCTCAAAATCAATTCTCTAAAATCTTCCATTACTCTATTGTTTCTCAAAATCCCTCCACTTTTTTCTGCTTAAATCCAATATAGTATTGAAATGAAATGTTTTTAGTGACGTCCACGTTAGGCATCGTGCTGCAATTTCTCCAAATTGTTCCTTTTGTTGTGAATCCGGATTAAGAAATCCCATGCCACCATGATTTTGTTCCTTCCTACAATTTTCTCTGACAGTGTGCTCCATAACTTAGCTTTTTCCTCTATTTTGGATGGACCATAGACATTAACCAGTGGGAATTCCAAATTCGATCTTTTATTTTTGATGGAGCATAACACCTAATGAGTGTTCGATTCCAAAATCTCCACTTCCACCTGGTATGGCTTCCACATAATCCCCAACCCACCGCCCATGCCTATGGCATCTTGAAAGTGACCTGACCACTCACTGTAGAATTTCTTGAGGGAATTCGCCTTTTCCTTGTTGAGTTTTGTCTCTTGTAGAAGTAAAATATCATCTAAAATTGTGTCTACTGTGCTCTTCCATGTCAGGATCCTCATTGCCCTCCAATGGAGGCCTTTACTCCCTTGGATTTCTTCATAAACTCAACCACACTCATTATTCCTTTCTCCGAGGCTCTGTCCTCTCTCTTCTATTTGTTTGTTTTCCTACCTCTTCCCTTTCTGTTTCTTTCCAGTAATTTGTTGGCCAATTGGCTTAAACATCTTGTGTCTAAAATGTCCAATTCTTCTAGATCTTCCAATTCTTCCTCTGTATCCTCCTCCTCCTCTAATTGTTCTTGTTGTAGTTTGTTATCGACTATTGTGTCTCGACTCTGTGTCCCTTTATCTGTAGTGATCTTACCCCTATTATCTCCATTTTTTGATTGAGTTTCTTCTTGTGCCTCGTAACCAATTAATTCTTTGGGGGGATCCTCCTTTACCAAACTTGCCTTGTCTGGGATTTTTGTTTCCTTACCAGCCTTACTTTGTGATACCTCCTTGTGCCTAGCATCATTTTCTAAAATTTCTACAATGTTCTCATTTTCCTTTCCCAGATTTCCCTTTGGAAGCCATTTGTTTACGATCCTGGGTTTGAATTTGCATTCTGCTTCTGTATGATTCCTCTTGGTGCATCTGGTGCAATTTTTTTTATCTTCCTCAATTTCTATTTGGTGCACCCATTCTCTTCCATCAATCCACAATCGGATCTCCTTCAGATTCTTTCTCATTGCAGTAATCTGAATTCGGGCATAGATGTATGAATCCCCCTCTGTTAGTTCTTCATCTATGTTGATTAATGTCCCTAATGACCTTCCAATTTTCTCCAGACATTCTTCTGCCCAATACCATGCCCCATTTGTTTGCGGGAATACGAGTGGAATTGGCAGTGGATTTTCGGGTTTTGAGCCGAATCCGCTGTTTGGATTGCAAAATTAAAAACCTGGTTTGTGTTTTCAAATTCTCATTTTGGGTGAACTTCTGGAAGTTCCACTTCCACTCAAATAGGTGGAATTCAAATAATAAAACCCAAATTCATTTTTTACAGGTTGCATTTTATATGGTGTCGGGTCTGGCAGCGTCTGTTTCAACGTCTATTATTATTTTAGTTTATAAAGGTGACATTTAATGATTTATATTTTATAAATGTGACAACTTTTTTATAACAGTTTTAAATCTAATTCTAATTCTAATTTCAAAAATGGCAACCAAACGCAGAAGATGGATTGTCTCAGTCATCTTCTGGGTCAACCAAACGGTCCAAACTATCTTCTGAATACACAAAACTGGAATTTCAAAACCTTATTTTGAGATAATCGGGTTTTGAGTCAAATTCTAATTCTACAAACAAATGGGGCCATCAGAAGATTGTATAATCTGATCTAGACCGGGGAATTATAGGGTTCCAGTGGTAGTGGATTGAAGTTTGTATTTTATCGCTGCATATATATTGGATGGTTGTCAATCAATCATAGCCCATGTTGCAGTATTCTTTCCTTTTCTTCCAACTTCATAAAAATTGCGATGAAGAAACCCTTCGGTATGAATCTCAAAATGAAATGTGTTTTCCAATTCACCGTCGTCCATTTTGGGTCCAACAATTCTACATATAATCGCCATGTCCTCCCATAATTAATATCCTCACCTAATTCCTCTGTTCATTCAATAGTTTGTATTTTCTCTACCAATTCTGGTCTTCCCTACTCTTCTATTTTCCACATTTCCCTCTTCACTTGTGTAAAAGATAAAGAGCAGCAAAATACGCAAACAAGAATGCAAAAATAGAGTACACCGATTTATCGTGGTTCGACCAATAATGCCTACATCCACACTGAGCAAGAGAATATCTTATTGATTCAAAAAGTCTGTTACAAGTTACAACAACTACAATATAAATAAAGAGCTCCAAAAGGAGACTCTTGAAAGCCACCGTAGGAAATCCAAGAGATAGAGTCTCTTGGATGGAAGGCAGAGACGGTTGGGCTTCATATCCCCAACAATCTCCCACTTGAAGACCAACCACTGCTGTAACAAGCTATTCCCCTACTCTACACCTTGCTATCACATGCTGGAAATGCCGAGAGAATCTCGACAAAACTCAAACTTCTCCCGTGTTACAACCTTCATGAGGGCATCAGTTGGATTTACTTTTGTGTCAATCTTGACAAATTGTAGTTTTTCTTCTTCAACCATATGCCGAATGTAATGATAACACAATTCAATGTGCTTTGAGCATCGCTGAGATGTATGATGCTTGCTCATGAATATAGCGCTACTACTGTCACAAAAAAGAGTAAAATCTAATTGTTGCAAGCCCAATTCCTTATGCAAAATCTGCAACCATACCATCTCTTTTGCCCCTTCAGAGAGAGCCATGTATTCGGCTTCAACAGATGATTGTGCAACTGAATGTTGCAATCTAGAACCCCAACTGATGGCTGCCCCGACAAATGTGAAAGCATAACCTGAGGTGGATCTCCGCTTGTCTAAATCTCCACCAAGATCTGAGTCTACGAATCCTTGTAATGCTGGCTTATCTGTCCCAAAGCATAAAGAGAGAGCAGAGGTGCCTTTAATATACCAGAGAATCCATTTAACCGTCTCCCAATGAGGCTTGCCGAGATTACTCATAAACCGGCTAACTACGCCCACTGCATGAGCAATATCCGGGCGAGTAGAAATCATAGCATACATAATGCTGCCAATTGCTGAAGTATAAGGGATCCCCTTCATGAATTCTGTATCCTCATGTGTTGTGGGACACATTTCAACAGTCAAACGGAAATGAGATGCTAAAAGGAGACAAACTGGTTTGGCTTCCATCATGCCAAATCTATCCAATACCTTGTCAATGTATTGCTTTTGAGATAACCAAAGTTTCCTCTTGGATCTATCCCATGAAATTGTCATCCCAAGTATCTTCTTGGCTGCCCCCAAATCTTTCATTGCAAATTTGCTTGCCAAATGCTTCTTCAATTCATGAACAATCTTCATACTGGTTCCGGCTACTAGCATATCATCCACATATAGTAAGAGAATTATAAATTCACCTGTGGGCAACTGTTTATAATAAACACATGGATCAACCTCTGAACGTATGAACTTGTGCTCAATCATAAACTGATCAAATTTCTTGTACCATTGCCTTGGGGCCTGCTTAAGTCCATACAAGCTTCTCTTTAATCTACAATAAAGATGCTCCTTCCCCTTTTTCACAAAGCCTTTCGGCTGCATCATATAGAGTTCTTCATCTACATCACCATGTAGAAACGCAGTCTTGACATCCAACTCCTCCAGCTCAAGATCCCATGCAGCAACCAAGCCTAGAACGACTCTAATAGTAGTCATCTTGAATACCGGGGAGAAAATCTCATTGAAGTCTATGCCCTCCTGCTGTCCATATCCTTTTACCACTAATCTGGCTCGATAACGAACCTTGCCGCCATCTTCTTCCTTTAATTTATAAACCCATTTATTCTTGAGAGCCTGTCTATTTGGTGGTAAAGTCACCAAGTCCCAAGGCTGATTCGTTGCTAACGAATCCATTTCCTCTCTCATGGCATCTTTCCATTTCTGCGAATCTGAAGTTCTGCAAGCAACCTTGTAATTTGCAGGCTCCAATTGATCGGACACAAGTAAAGATGGTTCTGATTCCTCTGCAACCAATAACTCATAATCAAAGAACTTCACTGGAGGTTTTCTCTATCGAGATGATCTTCTGAGTCCCGGATCAATTTCTGATTTATGAGGATTACTATTTTCCTCATACCCATGCTGCCAATTTTCTCCCAATTCTGCAATGTGCTCAAAATTGTTGGCAATGGTGAAGTCATTTAGAAGTTCTTCCACGTGGGCAGAGGAAGTAACTCTTGCAGCATCTTCCACATGGGCAGAGGAAGTAACTCCTGCAGCTTCTTCCACGCGGGCAAAGGAAGTAACTCCTGCAACATCTTCCACGTGGGCAGAGGAAGTAATTCCTGCAACTTCTTCCACGTGGGTAGAGGAAGTAACTCCTGCAGCTTCTTCCACACGGGCAGAGGAAGTAACTCCTGTAGCTTCTTCCACTCGGGCAGAGGAAGTAACTCCTGCAACAGCTGCTACTCTGTCACTGTTTGGTGTCTTTGAGACATTGTTTGTGAAAACAATTTTAGACACGTATTCCTCTTCCAATGTTGATTGTGGCTACAAAGCTGGAAATGTCTTCTCATTGAAGACCACATCTCTACTCCAGATGATTTTCCGCTCCAAAGGATCCCAAATACGAAACCCATACTGATCTTCACCATAGCCCATGAAGATGCCCCTATGTGATTTGAAATCCAACTTGGTTCTCTTCTCTTTCGGTACATGAACAAAAGCTTCACACCCAAACACCCGGATGTGAGAATATGAGATTCTTTTTCCCAAGCATTCTTCCTCCAGAATGCCAAAATCCAGTCGTGGTGAAGGATTTTGATTAATGAGATACACCGCTGTATTACATGCCTCAGCCCAGAATTCCTTACTCAATCCGACATTAGAGAGCATACATCGAGCTCTCTCAAGAATAGTTCTGTTCAGCCTTTTCGATGCTCCATTTTCTTGCGGAGTAAATGGAACAACCTTGATTCGACGGATACCATTATCCGCACAAAAAGAATCAAATTCTGAGGATCAGAATTCTCCTCCATTATCACTTTTTAGACACTTAATCTTGTGTCCGCTTTGATTCTCAACAAGGGCTTTAAAAAATTTAAATTTAGAGAAAATTTCAGATTTCCTAGAGAGCATATAAATCCAAACTTTTCTTGTACAATCATCTAGAAAAGTAACAAAATAATTAGCCCCGCCAAAGGAAGTTACCTCAGTGGGTCCAAAG
>MU223385.1:1878087-1898856 GCA_018584345.1 Thuja plicata
CAAACTTTTCTTGTACAATCATCTAGAAAAGTAACAAAATAATTAGCCCCGCCAAAGGAAGTTACCTCAGTGGGTCCAAAGACATCTGTATGAACAAGCTCCAAGGGTGTGCCCTTTTTCTCACTACCGGTCTTCAAGAAGCTGACCCGCTTCTGTTTGCCATAGAGACAATGTTCACAGAATTTTATATCAATAGATTTTAGCCTCGACAGTTGATCTCTTTTCAGCATTACATCGAGTCCTTTCTGACTTATGTGCCTGAGCCTTTGATGCCAAAGTTCTGAGTTGCTGTCCACCGATGTCATGGCAGCTCCCACTTCATCATTACTTTCTAGAATATATAAACTCCCAACTTTATCTCCTTTTGCTACTGTCAAAGACCCCTTTGTTATCTTCCATGTATCCGGATTGAAGAATGTATGGTAGCCTTGAGTATGAAGTTGAGAAACAGAAATTAGATTTCTCTTCAATTTGGGAACATGTCGAACATCCTTTAAAAGCCATTGTCCTCCTCCATGTGATGGCAATAAAATATCACCCTTTCCAATAATGTCACAAGCATTATTGTCACCCAAAAAGACTCTCCCGAAATTACCTTCTTGGTAATTTGTGAACAACTCTGTGCGTGAGGAAGCATGAAAGGATGCACCAGAATCAAGTACCCACGATTCTGAAGTAGTATCACTTGCGGAGAGAACTAAAATCTCGAAGTCATCCTTCTCATAAGCAATATTTGCTTGGCTGGCCCGCACCTTGTCTTGTGCCTTTTTGTAAGAACGACAATTTTTCTTTGAGTGGCCTGGTTTGCCACAAAATCAGCAATCCCCTTTGCTTTCATTCGAATTTGTCCCTTTTGCAGACTTTGATCTTCCTCTATTGTTGGAGTTTCTACCTCTTTGATAGCTCCTTCCTCTATTGTCGATGCTCACTGTCGTTAAGGCTTCACCGGACGAAGGAACATCACTCTTTCTTCTCATGTCTTCATCGAGAAGAGTAGCTGCAACTTCATCAAAAACTAACTTTTTCTTGCCGGGAGACGATGTGCTTATCGCTGTTACAACTCCATCCCAGCTTGCTGGAAGAGAACATAGCAATAAGACAGCTTTGTTTTCATCGCTTGGTGGCATGCCTATCGAATTTGCTTGACTGAGAAGAGTATTAAATTCGTTGAGATGATTTGCCATTATGCCACCATCCTTCATTTTTAGACTGTAGAGTTTCTTCATGATGAAAACCTTGTTTGCAGCAGACGCCATTGCATAAGTAGTTTTCAGCTTATCCCAAACTGCTTTTGTTGTAGTTTCTTCTGTAACATTGAACAACACATTTTCGGACAACGAAAGAAGAATTGTCGCTCTTGCCTTCCTGTCCATTGTTTCCCAATCCTCATCAGACATCGCGTCTGGTTGCTTCCATTTCTCCTCTATAGCAAGCACTAGATCTTGCTTAATTAATAGCAACTCCATTTGCACCTTCCATAGGCCGTAATTCTTGCCTGTAAACTTATGTACTTTGTGCTCCTCCATAATCCCAGAATTTCAATCCTGAATTCTGAACAACAACGCCTTGCTCTGATACCAATTGTAAAAGATAGAGAGCAGCAAAACACGCAAACAAGAGTGCAAAAATAGAGTACACTGATTTATCGTGGTTCGGCCAATAATGCCTACGTCCACATTGAGCAGGAGAATATCTTATTGATTCAAAAAGTCTGTTACAAGTTACAACAATTACAATATAAATAAAGAGCTCCAAAAGGGGACTCTTGAAAGCCACCGCAGGAAATCCAAGAGACAGAGTCTCTTGGATGGAAGGCAGAGACGGTTGGGCTTCATATCCCCAACAACTTGCGAATTCCTTTCTGCAATTTTTCGCCATCATACCCTCCTCATTACTACTTCTAATTTTAATAATTATTATATTATGACGTATAATATATTATTAGGTAATTTTAGGATATGTAAAATTTTTAATAATATTATTTTTAACTAATTATATATATAATAAAATATAATAAATTTTTTAAAATTATTATATAAATAATTATTCTACTCTTAAACCAAATGATATTTTGTGTAGATAAATAATCTATAGTTTAGAGAATTATTAATTTTAAAATTTAGAAAGAAAGAAAATAATTTTAACGTCGGCGAGCTAAAGATAGCCTATGGGACAAACCGTCTCACACTCTGAAATTTTCATTTTCACCCTTTTCATGTGTAGCTTGATGATGAGTGCCCATAACAACTCAACCGTCCGCTCTTTGAAAAGATCAAACTACAAATTCAGGGTCAAAAGAGTATTAAAACTGTCCCTACAGTCCTTGAAGACGTCATAAAATGAAGTATTTTTCTATTTTTTTTTTAATCTCTAATTATATAATTATAATTAAACACATGCTAGCAAGGTGACACTTGTTTTATATTAAACGTCTATTTGTATAATAAAATACATATTATGTTATGTTAGACAACCTATTTTGTATGAGGAAGAGCCGCATCCTTCTATAAACCTAAAATTTGAAGACAACTTTTATAAGTAGTAGAAGTACTAAATCTCCTGTAACTAACTAAAAATATTCTTGCAGAGTCCCGTACCACTACCCGCTTTCCCCGAACCTTTTTCATTTTTTGAACCAATCAGCCAAGATATGGCCACACTGACAAATGTCCTTTAAAAGCGAGAAAAAAGGTCGAGTTTGCCTGTGCTGCACTGAGAACAGCAAGGCCGTTATGAATGCGGTGGCAACATGCCAAAAATGATGAAACAGCAGGCAGAAAGTATTTTACTCGAATCTTCCTGCCATCGGTTCACATGAGTTTTTCAACTATTGCTCACAACATGTATGGCAAAAGCGGTTCTAGTCAGGTATGGAAATCAGACCCATTTATAGCATTTACTAATTGGATTTGACTGCAATGGGCTTTTTCTTTTCTATTTTTGATTAGCTCGGTTGTGCTTGCATTTACTTTAAACAGGGGGCTGTTAACATGCAATGTCTTGGAGAGGTGTTCATACTTTGTGGGTTTTTCTGTCTGTATTGTGATGTCTCTGAATTTTTTGAGAAAACAGAGAGTACTGATGTATCAGGCGTTCATGATTGTGGGGTAATGTGGATGGTGTCCGTTTGGGTGGCAAAAGTGTGTAGGTTTGGATAGAATTGGTTTGTTGGGTGGTAATGATACAAATTATATAATGAGATTGTGGTGTAATGGTGATGGGTGACCCTAACAAAGATGTGGACTAGATTCAAAATTCCCCACTACAATATAGATAAATCTAGTGTATCTTCAAGGACAATCCATGTTTATAGATCTTAAGGATTTGGTAGAAGAGCAACCACAAGTTAACACAAAAGAGTGATATGAATATTATGTTACAAGCTTCTATGCTTGTCATGGAAAATAGTAAATTACCAAATATATCTTGAGCCAAGATCCACCTAGGGCTTTTAGCCTTTCTTTTCTAGTCACGGAATGGTTGGATTGGCAAGGCTGGTTTGCTCCGGAAGAATATGGCCAATGGGGTAGGAAATTTGAACAGCCCATATATGCTAATTTGAAAAGTTCCATTTGGAGTCTCATAAAACCGCATGTGCTGTGCCTACTAGGCCGTGACCTAAAAATCCACCTTTGCCTTTTTACATCATGTTGTGTTCAGCGGCCTGCCAAATGGAACGCTGGGGAGCTGTAAAACTAATAAATCAAGTGCACCGGCAGGCCGGTTAATCTTGATTGTCAAAGAATAAATGTTAGATGTGTTAGGACTGGAGCATGTAAGGAAGCTGGGAACTGTGTACTTAAGAAATGGTTTTGATGGGAATATGGGTAGTTGTTTCCACACAAGAGTACGTAATTTGTAGTGTGTGGTTGGGTACGGTGGTACGGCATTTTGGTTTTGCCATCTTTTGGTCAAATCGTCTACGTAGGAATTGGTTGTTTTTTGTTTTCTTTTTAAAGAAATTTTCTATGTTATCGGATCTGCCAATTTTGACCCTCGATCCAGGTCCAATCCGTACTGGATTTGGATTTTGATTCTGTGCGGTTTCTGGTCCTGGCGGGGTGTAGAAATGTGACTTTGGGTTCATTCTGGACAAGCTTGGGTGAACCTAATAAAAACTGTGCAGTTCCAGTCGTGCCGACATGGAACCCGTGCTTTGGTTACTGAAATTTGCCTCTCTTTTTTACCACTTTCTGATTAATTTCCAGCATTGCTAGCAGACTCTTCTGACAATTTTCAGGGAGTACTCATTGGGTACTTGATGAGTTTTAACCCTTTACTCACACTGTGCTTGGAAAACAGTTAAATTTAAACGCTCCAAAGAGTTTTTTTGGCATTATACATTATTGTAGATACCTAAAATGGACCATTTACATCTGGTCGATTTATCCCTGCCATTCATCTATTCCCATTATTCCATTAATTAAATAATTATTTAATTAATTATCAATTATTCTTCTACTTCCTAGCCAATCTTCCTAGGTAATTAATTTACTTATTCAACCATACCCCTTAGCCCCTTTCATCTATTAATTGGAATAAATTCCCATATTTATTTAATTCAATTCATTTTGCCCTTTTCTTCCAAATGAAATTAAAATCAAATTTTATTTTCTCCCCCCCCCCCCACCCCCCCCTCTCCAGATGTTTTATCCTCCCTTTCCCTCTTGCCTTCTAATCCCATTGCTAATCTCCTCTAATCACCCCCCTAATCATTTGCATATTCCTAGATTAGGAAGGTGTCAACTTTTGCTATAAATGGCCTCCAACTTGCCCAATCAGCCGTAATGGTTTCCTTCTTTTGGGAAGGTAGCCACACGGGTCTCCTTCTCGTAGGTCACAATCAAGGAATTTAAAATTCCTTTATTCACATAAGGGTACCATTCCCAACCACCACCTTCCTTGTCTCCTCTCCCATGTTGCCACTTGGCAACCTCTCATGCCTAAAGAGATCCAATTGATCCTCCACCATTGATCTCATGCAATCAATCTCATCTCTCCATTGCATCTCCTCTCATTTGTACTTCCACAATTAGCCTATTTTCCATCACTTGCATTTTGAATCTTTGAGCATGGTTGTGAGCACACATTGAGTCCGACATCACTGGGCAAATTTACGGCTCAAGGAGGTCAACATGCTTTGTTTCCGATGGACTTGGTGATGGTTTGACCCCCTTCGCCTAATCTTGAGTGCTGTTGTGTTTTGTGACTTGGAATTGATTCTTAATGCCATTTTGATTCTTTTGAAATCACATTTTGCTGCACACAAATATAAGCGTTCTTTTTTGCTGTTTGAAAGATAATGAAAAGGGTTTGTGCTATGAAGGTTTGTATGGTTTTGAAGGGCTTCATTTGGGCTGGGGGTGGGGCTCCAACCTCTTGACTTTGCCCTGTATTGTGACATACTCCATGAGTTGCATTGCCCTGGATCCTGCAAGGGACGCTACCCCTAAACTCCCACCAAGTTTCATTCCAAAGGTGCCCAAAGTGGCTTGGGTTGGGGGTCCAATTTAATAGAGTAGAGCTTTTCTTTGAAGCATAGAGAGACAATAATTCTTAGTTGTAAAATTAGTTTTTAGACTATGTTGTATCCTTAGCTGCTAAAATATTTAGGTGATTATTAATAATTAAAGTGAAATAACTATTAAAATTAATAATATATTAACATTTGTCATCAACTCTACTTGTCATTTATAATTTTATTATTATAACATAAATTAACTTCCTTAATATTGTATAAGGCTAATAAATATTTCTGTATATTAAAAATATTGAGAAATATGTATATCGAATCTAATAATCTTGTTTTTAGATAAGAAAATAGTTACGATAATCCAATTTATGTATGTTGTATGTATGTATATGTTTTTTTAATGCTGGATTCATGAACCCAGACCATCCGAACTGGCAACTTAGGAAATTTGTTATAAAGTGTAGACCATCCGAACTGGCAACTTAGGAAATTTGTTATAAAGTGTCAGTGCATTCACATTGATTTTTGAGATCCGAGGGGATGTTATTTGGCCACATCTGCCTGGGGCTTGCATCAAACTTCTTTCGTTTAGTTACAACCACGAGATTTAAATCCTAGTGGGTTGAATCCTTGTGGGCAGCTTGAAGGTCACCTAGTCCACTGGTATACCCTGTGTCTACGCTGCATTTTTTATATTACATAACCTTATTGATTGTTTTTTTATTGTTTTTATTGATTACGGAAAAAATAAAACAAGGCGGGAAGCAGGGGAAGACAAAAGGAAAGAGGAAGATAACAATCAAATTGCCGGCTCAGAATGAGGAGGCAAGCTCAGGGAAGAGGGCAATGAGGTTCAAAAGAGGGAATCAGATTAAGGAGGAAACCCAGGAGGAGAGGCAGGACAGTCAAGAAAATATACAAGAGGAGAGAGATGGAAATGAGGATAGTCAGGGGAGGGAGAATGATAAGAGTCAAGGTTTTGCGGAATATGGGGAAGATCATTACACCTGCAACATTACTGGCAAAAACAAGAAAGTTGTTTGGAGGAATTTTGACACGGTCTCTGCTAAAATGGGGATAAAGAGAGAAATGGTTAGGACTTTGGTTAAGGAGAACAAGGAGGGCAAAATCCAGATGGAAGAGTTAATTGATCCAGCTTTGGTGATTCTTAGTGACAATGCGAGGGAGGATCCTCATATGGATGTGTTCAACAATGCTAAAAACAGTGTCATTGATAGCTACAGAACCACGAAATGGACCTTCTACAAAATCTACGAGCTGAAAAAAAGAATGGACAGGATGGAGAAAGATAACATAAATAACAATAACAAAAACATTGCAGAGGACAGGGAGCTGGATAGCAGAGTGAACGAGTTGAAGAAAAGAGTCGAAAGTATTGAGGATTCAATAGTCAAAATAGTTGAGCAAAGCTACAATATTCTAAAGGCTTCAAATGATAATATTAAGGTGATTATTGACAAATTTGAAGAGCAAAGAGGGAACAAGGAGGACCAGCCACTGAACTGTGGCAGGGATAAGCCACCAGAAGAGGGAAATAAGAAGAGGACAAGAGAGACCACAAAGAAGATGGAGAACTAGGAAGCTGATAAAGAGCTGGCTGACCTGAAAGAGGCTGCGGGTAGAATGACCAAGCTGGAGATGCGTGCTGCTGAGATTCTCAGAGACATTGCCTGATTTGCGTCCCTGGTTTTTTTATCTTGGCTTTTTTGGTTTTGTCCCTGGCTTTTTGTATTTTCTGGGACTGTTTTGTTTGGATGTGGTACTGCCTGTTTCATTTTGGTTGATACTTAACGTTTATATGCTCTAGTTTTTTATATATAGCTCTGTAGGGTTTCAGGTACCCATCAAAACCTGTTTTCCTTAATCAAAAACTTTAGTGAGCAGTATGAAGCTTGCCAACCAGACAGAGTACCATCCCACCAATATACTAAATTTTGGTTTTTGTGCTAAGAAGTGGAAAATTTTGCTCTCAAATTTTGTCATTGTTGAAAACTGTGTGTTTTCATTTAGAAGTGGTAGGTGGAAAATGATCTTGTTCTCGGTTATTTTTCTTATCTTTTGATAAATTTCTAGGAAAGAATAAAGCACTGTAGTAAGTTAGTAACAATGATCTTCCTGAGTGGCTGGGTACTTATCACTTGACTCTGATTCTTGGAGAAACAAGAAGAGTTAACTCTTGTTCAGTTAATTGTCTTGATTTTTTTTTTGTAATCACCATCTCTACTACGAATCTTTTGTTTGAATCCAAGTTACCTGATTATGCCGCATAGACCTCAAAATGAGCACAAATCACATTTCTATTCATGATATGCATTCTTCTACAATGGTTTTTTTCTTTGGTACATATTTTTTATGCTTATTACTTTAGGCAAGGTTTTTTAAATTCTTAATATTTTGTTCCTAAGTTTTTAATGAGTAATTTACTAATCCATGTTTTACACTCTAGCTTTGATGGTTTTCTGACTTTGTATAGAGGAGTTGGGATCTATTTAAACTTGAATACTCAGGAATTAAAACCTTTTTGAATAGATTTTTGAGTATTGCCTAAACTCAAGGTTGTAGGCACACAATACATTCTTCTAGAATGGCATTTTCCCTCTAAGTTCATCTTCAAATCTGTCTTAGATGAAAATTAAAGATTCACTGGAAGTATATGATCAGTCAGTAATATTATTTGAATAGTAGATAAAATAGCCCCAAGCTATACTATTGCTATTTATGATGATCTGTATATGAAATTTCATCAGCAGAGTAGAATGCAATTAATGAAATAAGTGGAATTTTATGACAAGTGGTCATTAAATTAAATAACAGTCTGTGTGTAGGCAATCAAACGGGTTTAATGGGATCTAGCAGAGACTATATTTGTAGAAATGAACTCTAGGTTTAATGTTTTCACAGTGTTGCATGCTATAAAATGAATTTGTATTGGATGTTTCTAATGCTTCTGTTTTTTTCTCTGCTTACATTCTTTTTAATCCCGAATGGTTGCACCAGAGCATTGTGAACTTCTAATTACTCTCAGGGGCATGATACATATTGAGCATTATCATCTGGAGATGAGGTAGTACAGGTACTTGCAAAGTTACAGGGAAGCCATTTTGAATCAGGGTGAATGAGCAAATGAATAAGGGCATCCCATATAGTATTTTATACATAAATATATCCAGCTGACGATGTGGGTATGGGGATAGGAATGACATCTTATAGCTATATTGGATTTTCCCGGTGATAATGATATTGAGTGATGGGTTTCTTTTGGCATTGATTTGCAGATGTGGTAACTCTAATCCATTTCACACACAAAGTTGTTGAAGCCTGGAACTGGACAGTGCTTACTTCGAAACATGGCAGCCTCTGCAGATGAGTTATGTAAGAATGAAAAAATTCAAATTCCATTGATAGACTTGAGGGGTTTCTGTCAGGATGAACTCATTATGATAGCAAAATTATCTGGAGACATTGCAGAGCCAAAATTGAATAATATGGTTAGTCCCAAGATAGATAAATCCATATTTAATGAAAGTTCAGGAAGCAGAAGACAAACTTATTATGGGCATAGAGTGCCTGGGAGGCGGAAAAAGCCCAACCTGGAGTCTGGTGCAAGTGAAGCTTGTCAAGGAATCTCCATGAGATCAATTATAAAGTATTCAGCCAGGAGAAAGTCTGGCAGTAACAAGAAGTCAGGAAGAGACATATTAGATTTAGCTAATAAACTTCTTCACATCACGGACAAGGAAGATGAAAATCTGATTAATGGAAGAGATTCACTTTCTTCATTTGTGTCAGAGAAAACTGATGTTCTAAAGCTTGCACACATTGATGAACACAAGCGAGATGATCAAAGTCATGAAGTTCTTGATGCAAATTAATATAAAAAAGTGAAGAACACTTCTATTGTATTAATGTGGGAATCAGAACTGCAGGGAGAGATTTGGGGAATGGGAAAGTTAAGAATGTACAAAGATCACAAGAAGATTAAAATGACATTGTAGTTAATGTGAGCTAAAATGTACGAGAAACCAGCAGTACAACTTAAGTACCAAAGAGAGATTCAGAAAAGAAGGGAGGTAAGTTGTGTGAAAATTTAGAAGGATTACAGGTAGGTTGAATTAAATAATTAAAGTTGTAGATGATGCAAGATCAAATGAACCAGAAACCATCAACACACCCACAGAGTATTGGAAGAACCTCAAAATCAAAGGGAATGATGAGAGGCATTTCAGATCTGTTGGAAAAATCAGAAGGGGCATATAAGGCCAGCATAAATTTGGAGATTGTACAAGGTAGGATATACTGGAGACCAAGAACACCTTTGAAGTACCTAGAAGTTCTGAAATGGCAAAAGGTATCTGGGAAATCAGCAAGTTTGAAACTCTGAAGCTATTCAGGTTTGAAAGAAAACCATTGTGCATCTGGAGTCAGTTCATCCAAAGTGAGAAATTAATTTCTTTAAAAATGATAGATGACACAGCATTGTGTTCATAGAAACAAAATTGTTCCAAACAGCTCAGAATCCTTGCAAAAAATCAGATATGACTATGAAAATACCTTATCAATGAACAAAGCAATGGTTTATGAGAAGCAAAGTGAAATTTACACCTTCTGTATGAAGCATCACAAGTGTATTTTTGATTTGTGAGGAGATAAACTACCTGTTGTGGAGAATATTGAGAAACCAAAGAGAGTATGGAAGGCCGAAGAAACATATTTCTAATGGAAATTTTTTTTTCTTCCAATTCAAAGAAAAGAGTCGAAATCAATCTTCTTACTGTACATCAAAAGAAGATGGTAACAATTATTATATTTTATTACTAAAAGCAGGTTGTAGAACTCAATATGAGTGTAAGGAAACTTAAGTTGAAAAGTAGATTGAATTTATTTTCTGACATAGCTTTGTGTGATGGAAAGGAAGCACCTTCTGATGGGAGTGTAGCAGGTAAATTGCCATGCAAATGATGCCTTCAAATGAGAGAAGCACGTTATAAAACACACAGCAGATGTGAGGGGGGCCCAGACTAACAGCAGGAGTGTTTTACATATAGCAACCTTATGAGCAATTTTGAAGAATAAAAGGATGGCTAAAAGAAGGAATGAGAGGGACATACCGGGGATGATGTCATGTAGAAAAGCGTGTAGCTTCTGACAAATTATAGAGGAGAGCTGGAAAAACAGGCTTCACAATGGTTGGAATGTTGAGGTCACTGGACCATGGACCAAGAGTGAGAAATATGATTATATTCACCAGTTTGAAAGTTATGCCCCTTTTATGTTTCTTCTTTTGGAACATGTTATCATTGTATCCTAATATTTTGCCTCTTTATTTTTTTCGAGCTTTTCCTGTTGTAAAAATATCAGAAGTTGTTCTTGAAGCCCTGTTTAATTCAACTAAGTATTGGAGATACTGAGGTAAAATAAATAATTAATATGGCTTTCATTTTTATTTTTTATAAATAACACAATAATGGGTATCTGAAGAAATGTCTAGCTGGATACAACAATTAGTCCCCGATAGCACTATCTGATGTTTTGAACTTGTTTAACTGTAATAACTAGATAGTTCTTTATTATTTTTGTTGAAGCCTGGATGGAGTCCAGTTCACTGAACTGAATGAAACTAAAATGTTTAAATCATGTGCTAACGGCCAAGAGAATGTAAATGTTTCTTCTGGCTCTATTGGATTTGAGTCTGTTATGTATTTCCATCAGCATGCATGGGTTCAAATCTTCAAGCCATTACTTGCTTTGAGGCAAGTGTCCTGTTGTAGAAATTCAATGAAATCTTTTGATGCTTGGTTGTTTGTCAACATTATTCAATATTAATAATGTGAAATTGTTTAATTTTTCCCCTACTATTTCCATTTAAATTAAATTTTATGTATACAGTGCTTAGCAGGTTCCCTTGAGGAGGCTCAACAAAAATACTTGTGTGAGATTTACTAGTTTTTCAAATGAAGTACTTTCAGCTATTTGTTATTTGGGTTGTCCCTGGGGAGGAGGTAGAAAGGAACAAAGTGAAGACCTGGCTGTAAAGTGGGTATGTGTGGTGCTAAAATTGTAACCAAAATGTTTCAATCTTAAAGATGAAATGCACAATACGGGTCATTTATAGATTGCATCTCTTAGAAAGAAGTAAACGATAATATAGCTTCTTGGTGACAAGATTTCATCAAGTGCTCAACAGATGGGAAATGCACAATGCTTGGCTTTATCAATCCCTGTTTCCAAATTGGCAACTCTACACATACGAGTGCGGGAGAAAATTTCACTTCAAGACGAGGAAATGCAACCAGACATTATTTGTATTGCAATAGAAAGGGAAAAAGCTATGGTGGAGTCCCATGATGTGTAATGCACCACCAGCTCACTATACCACCATAACTTGGAACTTAGATTAAATTTGCCTATTAGAAAAATGTTAAATCTTTTCAGTTGTAAGATTTGTCTGATAACGTTTCATAGAGTTAGTAGCCGTGTAGGACAATTAAGGAGCCATTATTAAAAAATGAGTAGATGAGAGTCTCTTCCATATGTCAACTTCTTGAAGGAATATGGTTGAATTGAGATTGACCTCTTGGCATACATGGCAGGATGCATAAGAAGGCTTTGAAGTTTAAGTTCACTACAGGCAGAAGATAGACTCAAAGATGGAAATGAATACGTGGATACACGTGAAAAATTGAGTTCCCTAGATGGCATGTGCACTCTTTTGGATTCAGATGAAGCAAATATAGAATTCAATAGTTATGTATTTATGTTGTGCAAGCTGTGTAGTAATATTTTTGATTGATGTTGCCAATATGTAAGTCACATTGTTGCACATGCTCTTTTGTCCCATGGTAAGGGAGAAAGATCAAATATTGAAATCTATGTAGATGGTGTACAAATTCTTGAAAAGGAAGATGGATGATCAACACTCTTGGCATATTTTTGGACATTGACATGGTGCAAGTTAATACGAGACAAACTTTAAGTAGGCACTATGTTTATGCCCATAAACTTGTTAATATGTCTTGTGCTCAAAGTGTTTGTTATTAAACCTATGCATCCATTTTACATACATATGCCACTTCAAATGCCTTTATATGCAGATGGGTGTGTTAAACAACCATTGTTGTCATTTAAATTGATCATTCTACTTGTAGAAGCTCGCATTTCATGTGACCTTTGCCTCTTGAAAGTTCAAATCATCCCTTGAGGCACACACAAACACTACTTGAGCCACTTAACTCACATGTGAGTGTCTGTTATAATCACGTTTGCACTGATTTGTCTTGATGACACCTTTTGAACGTGCGAAATACTATCCTTGCCATTTACCCAACACATAGGTGCTAAAATTCTTTATTGTAGTCATTGAAGAGACTTTGGAAGCACTTAGGCACATGTATATGACAAATTTGTCTCTTACGATTATATTTTAACCAACATAGATGCCCCTTTCCTTTGCATCCATTATTCTTAAGACTTGGTAAACACAATCTAGGTGCATGCTAATGCCACTCAAACCTCTTCCCGACAATACTTTGGTTGGTGCTTTTTTTCTACTCATGTTAGCAACTAGCGATGTGGTGCTTGTTTTTCTCTATCTTGTCATTTCAAAAGTTTAATTGCTCCTAAAATGTTACTTGATAGATGAATGAGAAATGAATGAAAAGTTAAGCATCTAAATTCATGAATCTCTCCTTAATTTTAGACAAGATAGGCTGGCCTTGTTTCTTCTTTATAAAAATAGGTCAACCATAATTCTTCTATAAAAGTAGGGTGACCTTAAATAGTCACTAGTGTCATCCATCAATCCAAAGGGCCCATTTTGAGTCAATTTATCGCTTATTATCTCTTATGACTCGATTGCATGTCTCCCAAGTGCCTCAACATAATCTTCTTGCATCTAACCAAGTTTCTTCCTTCTCAAACTACATTTATTGCATTGGGAGAAGTCTTACTCCCCTAAATGGGCTTCATTGTCTCTTGTTAACACATAATTTGGCAAATAGTTAACTCATCCTTGAAAATGTTAAACAACTCATGTTTGAAATCTTGACATTAGACTTTTGTAGATATGACAATTGAACAAACAAACAAGAGAGCGTACACCATGTTGGAGTATTCCATTTTTTTTCAAAATATCCTTAGGTTTTAGCCTTTTTAGTTTTGCTAGGGTTCTTTTCCTTTTACTTATTTGCTAAAACCGTAGCCTTTATGTTTCATGGCTCGTTATACGTGTAATCGATTTTTTTTTTAATTCGTAAGTTGTGTGGTGAGGGCCCACTCCCTTCTATTAGAAGCATAAATGAGGAGCAGTTACATCAATCTTGCCACACATGGAGCATAGAAATAGAAGAGAGGTAAATCGGAAGAATCCCTGGAGAAAGAAGAGGAGCCTAGAGAGAACTATAATGAAGAGCAAGGACTCAAAACCAACAAGAAGCAAATAAGTTAAGGCTCAAAACCAAAACAAACTAAGCTCTTTTATATTCTGTGAAAGGAGACCATATATAGTCTACTGGGAACCCTCCTCAACAATTTTCTTGCATTCAATGTAGAGTTCTTTTGCTTCAAACTTCCACCCTTTATTCTTCTTTGAAGCGCTACAATCTGGTATGGATTTACTGCTCACTGTTTGTTCAAATTTTTGTGGAGGAGCCAACCCTATATTATGAACAAAATAATTTGGATTCATATCATCCAAATCCTCCATGAAAGCGAAAGTACCTTATGACTCAAAACCATCCTCCTTTGCCTAAGAGGGATATTTTTGTGGAGATGGATAAACGGGGGAGGTATTGAGTCAGTAGTGAGCTGCACTTGATTAAGTCCTAAGTCAGATTGGGGAACCAAGAACTTGCCATGATTTCACCAAATGAAATCAATATCCAAAGTACCAAACTTGATTTTCCATTTTTAAGGCAGATATTCCTAGTGCCAGGTGAACGTTGGAGAGCATATGCCTAATTTTTTTGACCCATCTTATTGCAGCAAAAACATCTAAATGCAAGCGTTTCAAAGTTTAAAAACTGAGTCCAAGGACTAGAAGAAGAATGAATCCAAATGGAATGAAAAGGGGGTTTAGAAATGTCTACCATAGCACAAGCCTTGATGTACCTACACAAAAAACCACCTCTTTTGTGTCTAGTTTAACAAAGATGGATAAACGGGGGAGGTATTGAGTCAGTAGTGAGCTGCACTTGATTAAGTCCTAAGTCAGATTGGGGAACCAAGAACTTGCCATGATTTCACCAAATGAAATCAATATCCAAAGTACCAAACTTGATTTTCCATTTTTAAGGCAGATATTCCTAGTGCCAGGTGAACGTTGGAGAGCATATGCCTAATTTTTTTGACCCATCTTATTGCAGCAAAAACATCTAAATGCAAGCGTTTCAAAGTTTAAAAACTGAGTCCAAGGACTAGAAGAAGAATGAATCCAAATGGAATGAAAAGGGGGTTTAGAAATGTCTACCATAGCACAAGCCTTGATGTACCTACACAAAAAACCACCTCTTTTGTGTCTAGTTTAACAAAGATGCCCACTTGATTGGTCAAGTTATTTATGAGATCTGCATTAAATATAACCAAGGGCAAATTGTAAAGCCTGATCCAAATAGGTACTTTTGTAAACTTTGTAGTGGCATGGTTAAAGAAAGGAGTCCATGGAGCGAGATAGAGGAGTGATTGCCCAAAAAACCATGGACCATTCTGAACCACAAAGTTATAATTTGGTATAACTTTGCAACCAAATTGAATGAAAACAAGAAAAACTTGAAATACAAAGGTTCAATCACAAGGGGAGACAAATTATTGTAGGTAGATTTAGCCCATTCAAGGACAAAATCAAAGAGTGCACGCCTCCACATAAAACTGAGGATTAGAGATTGATCTCTAATGTTTGTAGAAATCACATTGCTATAGTCATTTGAAATGAGAAATTCTATCGACTCATCAGTGGAAACCACCTATTCATATAATCTTTTACTTTAATGTTGATTTGTGTTTTCCAATTTGTTCACTTAACTCTATGCTTATATTTCTTCAAATGCCACAATCTTTGCTCTTGCTAACTTGCTATTGCTTGTGCTAGCTTTATTCCTTAAGGTTTCTTGGTCGTAGTCAAGCTTTGACTTTAGATACCCACTATTATTTCATGTGTCAAATTTGTGTTACATTGTGTGGGTCTCCCACATCACAATTTTAGTTTGATATCTTTTTCTAAGTTGTGAGCTATTGATTATGTGTCATGTGTTATGAAATGCAAAGGCATACTGGCGAATTCATTTAATGTTGTGTTGTTCTTGTGTTGAGTTGATATGCTTTGATTGGTCTATTAATGCTTATATGTATATGTCAGGGAGTTAGTACAAAAGGTCTTGTAAATCTCTAATAGTTGGTAATACCTTATTACATCATTCACTCGCTTCACATTGTAGTTTGGGGTGTGGACCCCTCATATGTGTGATGCACGATGGCTTTATTCAATTATGGCAAGTGTCTTGTGTTGGAATCTAAGTGGCATGATTCCATGGCATTGTTGATTCTTTCACATTGCAATCTTCAATGTGGTCCTTGATCCCATACCCATAATGCACAATACCTTTGGGTACCTAATTTTGTTAGTTGACAACGTTGATGTTATATAGCGCTGGGAGTTATCTTTCTCCTAAAGGTGAATCACTTGTCCAAGAAATGCAAAGGGTCTTGCATTTGGAAATTGAAAAGACTTGCATGGAGATGTGAAGAGACATCCATTTGAAATGAAGAGACTTGTGCTTGGAATGTAAGGAGTCTTAAGTTTTGAAGATGAAGAGTCAAGTCTTCTATATATTTCTTTGTCTTGTGCATTGATTGGGTGTTAGACACACATTATATTGTTGGTTTTGTGTGTAGCAGATGGATTGCTGGTTCAATTTGAAGCATTGTACACAGATCTCTATTATTTTATCAATAAAGCATCATTTCTTGTGTGGTTGGGTTTTTCCCCTGAGTTGGAGGGTTTTCCCAGGATAAATATGAGTGTTTTTTTGTGTCATCTATTCTTGCATGTTTTGTGTTAAGAATATTTTGTTTCTCTGCTATTCTGGTTCATAACATTAACATGGTATCAGAGAGGGTCTAAGGAAATGATCCGAGCCAGAATAGAACAATTGGATTCTAGAAGAATCGTAATGTCTAATGGGGGTTGAATATGCTGTTCAAAATGAAGGATTCATATGAGAACGTGTAGCTGAAGAGCCTTGGAGGGTAGAATCTTTGATGAAGCTTCTTACCTGGACAGGGAAGATGTTGTCATCTTCGTCTATGCTTACATGTTTGGCATTCATGTCTATGAGGATAATAGATGTACTAGTGTTCAAATTTTTCATTCTCTATAACTGTGTGACGACGAAAGATCTATTGGTGGATTGTGAGGAAATTTAGGCAATAAAGAGATAAGTATTTGAATATTGATCGTGAATTTTATGTAGTTAATTCATGCTATAATATTGAGAGTAGTGAATCATGTATGCTTTTAGCATTGATTTGTATATTTTCTTTTTAGGAATAGTTTGATTTTGTGAACTATTGCTAATCTCTCTAAAAATGCTTCCGGATTGAGAAGCAACGGGATGATGAGAGATTACATGCAAAGTCATGTAGGCTATAGAAATGAACATGGGAACGCTGCTTGCAACCATGGGTCTGAATTGATGACACATAACTTCATTAAAGAGAAAGAACCTATTCAGATTGTCATTGCAATTAGTTTCTTCAAAGAGGAAGAAATGACATTCAGAGGGAGACTATTCAGCTGTAGAAATCAGATTCAGAGGGAGCTTGAGTGGCAGATCTAGAATGCCAAGTCCTTTGCAGAGGATCAACAAGCTTGTGTAGTAGCAGTGTGACTACAAAAGCTCATTGTTGGACAAACATTAGAACCAATTTCCTGGTATTGTGATAATCAAAGCCACGAGAATGCCGACCTTGTTGAGAGGGAGTCTCAACATTCAAATGATATTTTATATGTTTTAATGAGTTCTTCTCTGAGAGGGAAAAGTTCGAGGTGCAATCCCTTGTTCATGAGTTCTTCTCTAAGAGGGAGAAGTTTGAGGTGCAATCCCTTGTTAATGAGTTCTTCTCTGAGAGGGAGATGTTTGAGGTGCAATCCCTTGTTAATGAGTTCTTCTCTGTGAGGGAGAAGTTCGAGGTGCAATCCCTTGTTAATGCATTCTTCTTTGCGAAAGAAGTTTGAGTTGAAAGCCCTTGTTCCACCCTCTAGGAGTAGCTATGGTGGATCCACCCTCTGAGAGTAGCTATGGTGGATGTCATGTGAGAGACTCCATGACTTAGCTCTTGTGTTATTCAGCCTCTGGGAGTAGCCATGGTGAACGTCATGTTGAGATGACAATATCACATTGAGAGAATCTGTGATAAAGTTAGTGATTTTCTCACAATGGGTGTAGCCATTGTGAGGATCATGTTGAGAGAATCCATGACATGAGAATCTGGAAAGATACCTTCCTAGCTAAGAGGGTGTGTTGATGTTATATAGCGTTGGGAGTTATCTTTCTCCTGAAAGCGAATCACTTGTCCAAGAAATGCGAAGGGTCTTGCATTTGGAAATTGAAAAGACTTGCATTGAGATGTGAAGAGACATCCATTTGAAATGAAGAGACTTGTGCTTGGAATGTAAAGATTCTTCAATTTCGAAGATGAAAAGTCAAATCTTCTATATATTTCTTTGTCTTGTGCATTGGTTGGGTGTTAGACACACATTATATTGCTGGTTCTGTGTGTAGTAGATGGATTGCCGACTCAGTTTGAAGCATTGTATATAAATGTGTGGTATTCCAAGAATGCTTACCTTGTATGTATGAACATTTTATCTGCTCTACATTGTGATAAACCTATTGCATTTCATAGAGAATCTAGTGAATATTGAAAGGGATACCTTCTACGTTTTGCTAAACCTGTAGTGTAGGAGAGAGATAATTATCTGTCATTTGTTTGCCTAAACTTAGCAATTTTCGATCATAGGAATTTTTGAAAATAGGCTGGAAAACCAACATATTGGTGACTCTTGGGGATTGATTCTTGTTTCCTTGGGTCTATTTTCAAATATTTATAAATTGAAGACTCTTGTTTTTCAATGAAGAGGATTATCGGTGTATTTGTGGGATGTGAAAGACTCTAGTTTCAAATTGTTGAAAAATTGCTTCCTATTTTACAAATGTTTGGCATAGATATGGAAAGTTTGAAGGAGAACTTGTATGACGGGAAAACTAGATTCTCGGGGTTCTATTATTCCTCATACTCGTACTCTTTAAAGGATGAAAGCATTATTGTATTACCCTAATTTGTGAAATAATTTTGTAGACAAATTTAATTTCCTTCATATGTATGGATTTATATGGAGGAACTGATGTTAGAATAAGCAAGATACACTTGTATGCTTAGAAGTCCAAGAAAGAAGAGGGATAAGGTGTTGTGCTGTGTAGTTCTAAAATTTCTTGGAGAAGATGTGGACAAGGGAATTATGTTCTTATTACATCTGGAAATGGAATGTTACTGTAGCCTCCCCCCGGCACATTCAAATTTCATAATGCATGGTACAAAACAACATTAGACCATGTCCTCAGATGAAGCCATTTTCTATTGGAAGGTATAGACCACTTGATTTTGTAGTCAATTTACATTCCCAATAAGGTCAAAGTTCATTTTCCCAAATTCAATGGAAGTAGTTTTTAATCAAGCAACACACATTTTCAGGCATTTAGTGATTTAGTGGGAGATTATGAAATTGAAGATGTCATAATGAAACTCTGTGTGCAGTCCTTGAAAGAAAATGCAAGGGATGGTTCTTGATTTGCTAATGCTGAAAATGCAAGGGATTGGTTCTTGATTTGCTAATGCTTTTTATTGCTTAATGGAAATAATTCAGACCAATGTTTTATAGATCAATTTGGTGAAAGAGGTGATGTGAATTCACTGATCATTGAACTCATTCACATTTATAAAGATGGAAGAGGAATCGCTCTCTATTTTTAATGTTAGATTTGCAAAGTATATGAGAGACATTTCAGAAAATATTAGGCCAATTTTTTTTGTGTTTGGTTTTATATTTAGGTGCATTCAATGAAGACATGCCTTTCTTTTTGATAGATAAGGATCCTACATCACTCCATCAAACATATGCATAGCAGAAGAATTGAAAAAAATAACCTAAAATTTTCAATAACAAAAGTGTTGATAATTGTATTTTTTAAAGATAAATAGTCTAGAACGGGCAATGAAGATAGTATTCATAATAGTGATGAGTATGCCATAGAATCAAATGTCAGGGATATAATATTTGAAACTTAGTTACAATATGGATGAATATGGGATGGGTTGTCAAAGGAAGGTTGCACAGATCTTGTCATAATATTTAATGGGCAATATGCATATAATGTTGGTCACAATTACTCGTCCAAGCACTAGTTGATATTAGAAGGCATGAAGGAGAATCTCCATTTGATTTGCAAACAAGGTTTATGACTGGTCTGTTTGAAATCCTTACGTTCTATAGACCTAAGATTCCAGTATGTATTGATTTATTTTGGAAAGCTTATGAATTGGGTTCGAGTGTCATGCCAAAAGAATTGAAGCCTATTTGGCTTGACCAGGTATGTAAATGGATTACGCTTCTTGAGGAAGCAAGAGAAGAAAAGGAAAAGTCATGAGTGGATGAAGGATGCAAGGTAGAAAGTGAAGATGTATGCTGCAATGGAGGAAACATAGTGAGTAATTAGTTTGTGATCATAATGCAGATAAATCCGGGGTTACACTCAAGACAAAGTACCCAATTCAACACAAGTTTATATTAAATGACCAAACAACTGAAATTCTATTTCAACTCAACAATGGAGTGCACAAATTTGTAAAGAAGATTACATAAATGTAAAAAAACATATATGCTATGGCCCATTACGGTCTCTCAACTATTTTCAACAATAATTTCAATTTCATTCTATCTTCTATATTCAAGAAACTCTGTACTTGTGCTCTCGATGCTTACCCTTCTGGCAAATTTCACTCATTAGTTTGTTAGCTTGGACAGCTGTCCCACCACTTGCTAACAATAATTAATTAATTATTAATTATTAATTATTTGTTTGTTTGATTCTCCTAGGTGACAACTTGCAATTAATTTTTTGTTTGGTTGTTGGGTTGTAATTTATCTCAGTCGTTGATTGAGAATTGATCTCGGCCATTGGTTTACCAACGAGGGTAGTATAAAAGGGGGTCTAGGGGCATTTGGA
>MU223385.1:1903134-1919507 GCA_018584345.1 Thuja plicata
GCATCAAGTTGTCTGAGAATCCAGTGTTTCATGATAGGTCTAAACATATAGACATCAGGTATCACTTCATCAGAGATTGTGTACAACGGGGGATTGTTTAGCTACAGTACATACCTACAGAGGAGCAGGTAGCAGACATTCTAACAAAGGCATTGGGGAAGGCGAAATTCATCTTCTTTAGAGATAAGTTGGGTGTCCTGCAGAATAGCTTCCTTGCTAAGAGGGAGTGTTAGTTTGTTAGCTTAGACAGCTGTCCCACCACTTGCTAACAATAATTAATTAATTATTAATTATTTGTTTGTTTGATTCCCCTAGGTGACAACTTGCAACAACTTGCAATTAATTTTTTGTTTGGTTGTTGGATTGTAATTTATCTCAGCCGTTGATTGAGAATTGATCTCGGCCGTTGGTTTACCAACGAGGGTAGTATAAAAGGGGGTTTAGGGGCATTTGGAGAGACATCAATCACATCATACCAACACAAGTTGGAGAGCATTTGTAGTGTTAGCAAATGAGTTTGCAGTGATAGCAAACAGTCTTGCAGTGTTAGCAAGGGCGCAGTGATAGCGTTGGGGATAATAGTGGAGGAATATCAGCAGGAGGAGTTAGGAGATTGTCTAAGTTCTGCCAGTGAGAGGCAAGGAATTTTGTATCTCTTAATTTGCTGAAGATTAATATATATTTCTCATTTGTAGTACTAGTTTTCCCTTCAGAGTTTTTCCAAGGACAATTGTCCAAAAATATTGTGTTCTTTGTGTTGCATATTTCTTTCCATATTTTTATTGGTGAAGTTGCAGTTGTGTTATTTTTCAATATTCAGCTGTAAATTTATTTTCAGCAGTTAAATAATCTTTATGAGATAGGAGATTAATAATCAGTGATTGCAATAGGAATTTTCACAACTAAAACCCCATATACAGAAGCTTCTAATTCTTGTTTACACTGCTCTAGTTATCGAAGTGTTAAATCTGTGTAAAAACCTGAAAACTCCTTGAATGGTTTATTATTTCTCTTCTTAACTTTTCACTCAGCCTCAAATACCATTACTCTCCAAAAGGGTGTTATTTAAAGATTTAAAAAAAAGACTAAACTCCCTTACAAAGATGTGCTTGGTATCCCACTTTTTCAATTCTCACCACTTTCTCCTCACTCCCACGCCTTCCTCTCTTTGTGATGCTGTTTTATTTAATATAAATCTGCCAATTAATGAGCCCAAATGTGAGCGACTGCTTCCTCTTGCCACACTAACAATTCAAATTCTCTCTCTTTTGCATTTTTTTACAATTTATTATTTTCTGTCTTTTACTTAGGAAATTAAAAATAAAGAAAAGATAAATTAGCATAAGATCATTTCCAAAACTCCTTTTACACTCGGTCAAAAATAAACAATCAATTCGATGTTTGTATGTGCAGAATTGAGTGCGCCAAAAATTGCCGAAAACTGACTTTTTCCATAACTCCTTATTGAAAGCTCATTTTCTTTAAAAAAAATTGCCAAGGTGCAAATAATGACAAGCAAAGCTTTCCACCAGATGATTTATCTCCAATTTGATTATGCTCTATAAACTAAAATTCTAGTAAATTGCCAACATCAATAAGAGAATTTTAGTTTCTCCTAAATAGTAAAAGATATGATCATCTTTTGCGCATTTTGCGAAATGGAAATAAGAAATTACTTCTAAAAGGAAATTTGTCCAAATCTTACGGATTCTTTTGAACAATTATTTTTTCCAAAATTATCTTCAAAATGACAATTTGGGAAAAAATAGATTTTATACAATTCTGACGGAATGAACAACTTTCCCTAGTTTAAGAGATGTTTGAAACCACAACAAAATAAAAAAAACTCAGAAAACAAAAGAAAATAATTTTGGGCGATGCAAGATTGTCCATGGACCCCAATGTTCCTGCATCATATCAGAATGCATGTTGTCGAAGATTCTTAAGAAGATAGTCCAATTATAAAGTATGATGAAGACATCGTGATATGCAAAGATCCACCATTTAACATTTTCACAAATTAGTGGATAAACATATGCTCATGTGCTTAGTATGATAATTCAACTCACATGGTTGTTGATTATGGTGATAAAACATGGTGGTAGTGAATTGTAGTTCATTAATGGAGCTATTGAAGACAAATACATAGGAATTCAATTTGAGGAACCTGAATATAGTTTATGCATGGCGTGTTTCCACTTGCTTAGTTTTATGTATGATGACTTTCCACTTGCTTTGTTGACTATGATGTCAATGAATCTAATGGGATCCCTGCTGGTATGACCGCTCTTATGAAGAAATAGGGAATCACGATCTCCTATGAATAACGTACTAATGTAAATGTTAGTAAGGACACGTTTCTTGTGGGTGAATAAGTTTTTTGCCTTGTGACTTTTTAGAGTGTGGGTTAGATGAGTAAATTTGTTAATGGTACAAACGATTTAAAAAATTTATTCTCAAGTTCTTCAATGAAGTATATTGATTTTAAATGCGCCTATTCTAAGAAGGATGTAGGTCTTTGTCTTGACGAAGAAGAGAACCATGAATCTTTTTACAAGAACAATGTTATGACAAATTGCTATAAAGAGTTTGAAATAGAGAGACAATTTAATTTTTATTTTTTTTGAATTACTTTATGTTGAGCTATATGATAGTCAGCCTAATGGATTGTATTTTGTTTATGAGCCTAAAATGGAGAAAATTATCAACATAGGCAATGATGATACATCTGTGCAACCTTGGGTTTAAGAATTTGGTGAATGCATAAACAATGCTAAAGTTGTCCTTTCCTTTGGCAATCATGACTTAGTTATTGATAACAATAGTGTCATGATTGAAATATCCCCTCACAATCAGAACCATTGTATTCCATTCTGATTCTGACAAGATTTTGGAAGGCTACGTGCACTCTTGCCTTAGTGCAATTGTTTTTTATACTTTTACTGCAAATGTATTAAAATATGTCATCTTTAAGGAAACATGTCTGTCCTATAACTTTTGATTGGTAGTTCAAAATCGAGTGTCATCTTTTTTAAAAGTTCGTACTTTTATATTTTCCATCTACTGGTCATATTTTCAATTATAAACCCATTTGGTAGCTCAAAATCGAGTGTCAACTTTTTTAAAAGTTCATACTTTTATATTTTCCATCTATTGGTCCTATTTTCAGTTAACTTACGAATTGCCAAATTTTAGGGGGTTCCTTGTTTCAGTAGAAGGGGGGAGAGTGTGTCTTGTGTACTCTCTTTGAGTTTTATGAGGTTTTATATTCACAAACTGATATAAAATTCCATCCAAGGGAGGGTCAATCATGAATTTGATAAATTTTTGTCTTTTTGTTGTTAAGATAATGTCAGAGAACTACTTGTCCTAGAAATGGTTGGTGTAGGTTTTTATTTTCTTGGCGAGATTTTAAATTTCCTCCTTTCCAAGTTTTTTCCTACACTTCTATTGAGCTTCCTTAGATTTTGATATTATTTTAATTAATTAATAAGTAGGCGATAAGTTGTTGAGGTGGCATCATCCTTAAAGAGTGGAATATTTATTATTTTGACCACTTTATTTAATATTAGTGGTCACACACTATTAGTTAGATTTGCCACCTCCATGCTGTCCCTAGTTCTATATTAAACTCACAACCTAGCTTGTATTTGCCATTCATTCTATTCTATGATATACTCTTGAATATATGAGACTTGCATTTTTTAGAGAAATCATTCTTTTACAACTTTCTTTGAGATCCTAATGCAATCTTGTCATCTTAATATTTCCATATCTCTTAAAATCACGAGTCTATAATTTCTTTATTTAATGTATAGTTTTATAGATTCTCTCTCTCAAAGAGAGTGAGAGATCTTGGTTATGCATTTGTTTTAGATTTATAGCATGGTATCAAAGTTTTGGTTTTGAGAGTTTTGAGTACTTGAATTCTTGATTAAAAGATTGGAGATTTTTGTACGATCTTGTAAATTCTTGTATGCTATTTTCTATGTTTGCACACAATTTTGAGAATAAAAAAAGGAATTATGAAGATTTATTAATCCTATACTTTTGTGTATTTATGTGATATGTGGTGATTATATGTATTATAGTTATTATAGTAGTAGCATTTTTGGCTATCCCATTGCATTTGGGGGGGGATCAAGAAAGCTAGATCTGACTTTTATTTCTCTCAATTTGGCCACCATATGACATAGTAACAAACAAAATTTTGAAGATCATATGTAGTAAATAGCTTTTGAACAAAGCATTTTTAGCCTAAATGAATGTTTCAATTACTTTTAGAAAGCCCAAAAAAATCCTATTTGCAAATAAAAATTTCTCATTTTGGATGAATTAGTTTTTTTGCTAATAGGGTTCTTCTGTTTTCTGTTTTCTGCTTTCTTGTTATTGTTCTTTCCCCGGACACCGTTTGGTGCTCCTGCTGTTGATTGTTTTGCTCTGTATGTTCCCAGTCCCTTAGACCCTTGGTGGTCTCTTGTTGGACATTAATAATTTATCTTATCTTATCTTATCTTCATGCTGAATTATACTTTTTCCCCAAAAGTTGTAACTTTTCACCTGCAACTTAGTTGTTTGCAAATGAGATATAGTTGGAAAGTGACAAGAACTTTCCATTAGTGTAGTTATTCATGATAAATTTTATCATTTATTACTAGTTATTGTAGGTTTCAAACCTAGTACTTTTTGCTTCAACAAGCCATAGCTTTTGCCTTGAAGTTTCATTTTTTGGAAAACAAATAGATGTTGGAAAGTAATTGAAGACCACCATACATATACATGGTTCTTTTTTAATATATGTTTTAGTTAATTTTGTATCAAAAGTTATAATTTTGTCCATTGTGAACCTATTGAGCTTTATAATCTAGTAAAAGCCTTGTAAATGCACTATTCATAAAATGTCAACATTGTAATGCATTGGCGGGTGATTTCTAAGATTGGTGAAATGGATGTCTCTTTCGTATTTTTTCTTTATATTTTCATGCACTCACAAAAGAATATTATTTACTTCTAAAAAGTGATCAACAAATGATTTTATTTCTAACACCCTATAATTATTTTGATTAGAAATGTAAAATGACAAATATGAGATGAATATGGTAATAATGGGACTAGAAAATGATCCAAAAATTGATGAAGAAAATCCTAAATAATTTAATTGATAGAGAATGCAAAAATAAATTGATATATCAATGTGATAACAAAATTACATATATAAGGATGCAAAATTAGTCAAGAAACTTACTAGACAATGTAGTATAGAACCAACTAATAGTTATGCCAGACCAAATGATTACACCAACATTCCCCCCTTATTACAATGACCCTAAAAATATTAAATCCACCTTACCCTAGGGACCCCCCCTTTAAGGCTTACATAACAAAACATGTTGATTACATAATATGAATACATATTTTCAAGGAGATCTTCTAAAGAAGCATATCTTGAACCAAGTGGGCCTCCAACAAGCTATCTCTTGACCCTCAGAAAGGTGTAGCTTTGGGTTGTACTCTTAAGCTCTCAGTCCCAAACCCTTGAACTATAGTCTTGAATTATCAACAATGACCCCTAAGAGATATGACAGATCTCTATCATTATCTAATGAGCGTGAAAGGGTATAATTCTTGATCATACACTTTGAAGCTCACTAGACAACAATCCATATTAAGTTCAACACCAAATTCTTGTACCAGTCTCCAAAATGAATCTTCAATCATTCTAATTTTGAGACAAATTTCATTGAAATATATCTTTACAAAAATGACGCCTTCTCGACTTTTCATCGCATGTGTAGGGTAGCTAAATAGTTTTAATGAAGATAAATGGGTTTCTTTGATCAATCTTACACCAAGTCTATTTGATGCCTTAAAGTTCCAATCCATAAATGTGTTAATAGATGAGAGAAGCTCCCCTTACTCTCACAAGGTTGTGAGAGAGGAAAAGTGAAGGACAAGTAAAAGCACAAGAAGGGTATGAAAATTTACAAGGTGTACATTTTCAAGGTTCTGAAGCAGGTGCATCCTAAACACTATGTTTGTAACTCTAATTGTAATCGATGATTTTTCTGCCATTTTTCTCATGGTAGTTCATTTATTCTTCAAAATTTTATAATTGCACATGATCTTAACTATAGCCTTTGCACCTCCAAATAACAATAGAATACAAAAAAGATTTTGATGCTTCTCCTTTATGTGTGGGATATATCTAGCCTTCATAATTTGTCGCTTTGGAAACAATTCTTAACACCACCTTCAAGAAATAATTTTGATCAGAACTTATTAAAATATTAATGTTCGGTAGCAACATCATTTTAAGCCGCGATGTTTCATTTCGGAAGGTCTTCCGTAGCTTCTGCGTTTAGGGTTACGACCGCCACTGTTGCGGCTCGCCCTGCTAGAGATCGGGCTCCTCTTGCTATCGCCTCTGCAGCCGGTGATGCTGTTGATATTGCTACCGTTGCCGCCGACGTTGTTGTTGTTGTTGCGGCGTAGCAGCCTCTATTGATGTAGATGGCTGTCGGCTTTCCTGTGGTGTGGGGAGCGTAGACGACGCCTCCGTACGGGCTTTAGGGGCTTCGGCATCTACGTCTGGTAAGAAGGGTGGGGTTAAAGGCCCCCGTGTGGTGGTTGTGGAGTCTGCCTCTGTGGCTAGGGCAGATGCTACGCTGAAGCTAGGAACAAACCATGGGTTTGTTCCTGTCTCAAATCCTTTATCCATTACGGTGGATATGGAAGTGGAGGAGGAAATAGACGAAAATATTTCTGAGTTTTCCTCCCATGCTTTGATTTGCAGGTTCAAAGGGTTTTGGCCTAGCCTCCCGAAGCTTCATGATTGGATCTCTAGACATTGGGAACCCATCCTCGTGGATACAGTGCACATCTATCCTTTGGCTAAGGGGTATTTTATTGCAAAATTTGATGATGTTTTGGACAGAAATAATATGCTGATTGAACATTTTTTTAGCTGGGAGGATCGCTTTATGCTCATGGTTAAACCATGGAATATTGATTTTAACCCTATGTCGGATTCCTTCATTAGGTTTCCTATCTGGGTCCGTCTTCCTAATCTTCTTCTGCATCTATGGATTGATTCTCTGCTGGAAGGGATTGGTAATGCCCTTGGGGAATTTTTATTGGTGGATGGTGATTCTTCTGACATACTCCACTCTACTTATGCTCGCATGCTTGTGGATATTGATCCCTCCAAGGGTCTTCCTACGGAGATAGTGATCAAATCCTCTAAAGGAAAATGGATTCAGTCTCTGGATTACGAAGGGATCCCCTTCAGATGCAGAAGGTGCTTTAAAACAGGGCATTTGGCTACTCAATGTGGAATGGGTAAAAAGAAAACTAATTCATCTTGGTGGAATGGTGCTTCTGCTCAACACTATGTGGTGGAAAAGAAGCCTGTCTCGCCGAAATTTTTTTCCCAGGTGGCAGCGCAAGTCCCGCCTCCTCTTGCTGGAAAGGTTGTGGTTCCTGAGTGTTCTCCGAAGATTTCCTCCCATGTGGTTTCGTCACTGGCCTGGTCGGAGTTGTCGAGTCTCTGCTATCCCCGGGTGATGCAGGGGGGTTTCTGCGATTGTCCCTCCTACGAAATCGACTAGTATTTTGGCTACCCCTGCTGGTAGCTTTGATCATTCTGGTGTGGTCGTTGATCCTCTACGTTGGCAGGATGAGGCGGCTAGAGTGGAAGAGGGCTGGATTAATGTTAAAGGAAAAAAATCAAGTTTCCCTCTTCATTTGATATGACTCTTCGTTCCCATCAGAAGGGTGCTAAAGGTAAATCCTAGATTTGGATTTGTCTTTAGCTTGGGTTTGCATGAAAGTTATTTTATGCATAATTTCTCTAAGGTTGTGGGAGCTTGTTGTAAAACCCTCACTGTGGTTGTGACCCGTTTTGTTTTGTGGGCATTATTGAATATCTTTTGTGCCTTTATTGTACAAGGTTTCGAGGCCCCTTCAAAACCTGTTGTTACCTTAATCAAAAACAATTTTGATCACCATGTTCATTGTATAAAGTTTTGCACTCGATAATCTTTAGTGGTTATTTGACTTCTGTCACATCCTCAACGTAACCTAGCAAACAACCATCTCAAACCAATCACACAAGAACTTCATGTTTCATCCAATCATCTTAAATCTCTTGGCATACTCTGATACTAACAGAGCATGTTACTACAATGATATGTATAAGGATGTAAGATCGATTCATAAACTAACAAAATGTATGATATATACAACATTACATATATAAGGATGTGAGATCAATTGAGAAACTAACCAAATGTATGTAATATATAACTGACTAACAATTTTACCAGATCAAATGATTACACCAACATTAATAATTGTGATGAAGTATTTAGAACCTTGTATATGTCTATGACTCAAGTTATTCTCTTGAATATTGGGTCTTTTTCAGCATTAAATGAAGTTTGGACAACAATCAATTTTTTTTGGTAAGAAAGATGAATTAAGAGGTTGTTAGTAGGAGAATGAGTTTATCGATTTAATTCCTCCAAGCTATGATACTAAACAAAGCTTTTTCACCAAATTAAGTAATACAAGATAGAAATTGAAATAATGTGGAATTGAGAAAGATGACACATAATTGATTTTAAGCATTCTATCTAAACTTGATCTTGACTATTCAACCCTTGTGTCTACATTCTATGCTACAAAAAGTGCCCGGGGCACTACCTACACAATGTCATCCCTCAATGTGGTTTTTAATAGACTCCCCAAAAAAAGGATAATTTGGTTCAAATGAGAGGTAATAAATATTCTAAGTTGACTAATCTCTACTAAGTGTAATATATTGGTGCAGATAACTCAATGCATACACTTAATGGGGCAATACATCTCACATTAAGTAACCCATTTTCCTAGAGAGGCTCATTAAGTTATCAACTGGGAAAGCATAAACTTGTGTTGGGTCTAGATTGTATGTGCACTATGGGAGACTTTAAGTTGTCTTGTTAATTAAATGAAGGAAACTAGTTTGAAAGAAACAATTTCCTTGAAAAGATAACAATGTTGGAAATGAAACTGGTTGCACAACAGTGGTTGTGGGTAAACTGTGTAATGACACAACATTTTTTGTAGGCTAACTAAATAATCAATTCTACAATAGCTATAGGTGGTGCAAAACTATTAGAATTAACTATGTTCTAACACAACTTATCAAAAGCAACACATTACCAACATCTACACATCTAAACAATAATCTAAACTATTATAAACAATTACAAAGTCATAGTACTTCAAGTGGCCCTTGCTTGAGACGCTAAAATCTCAGTTATTAGCATCCAATCCTTAATATACAATTTTCATTGCCAAAATCATCTTCTTATTTCAAATCAAATAAATTACATGGATTTATATCAAACTTACTGATTGAACAACGACACTACTAACAAAGCTTAATGCTAACTAGTTACTCTCTTTTTCTCAACTCAAACAAGATCTAATACTTATACATGATACTTAAGAGTTGGATTAATTACATACTCAACAATATATAATAAATATCACTTCTCCCACAACATCAAGGAGATGACTTACTTTTCAAAAATAATATAATAAAAACCAAACTAAAATGAGTTGAGAGTGTTCTAATCCACTTGGAAATCTTAATGTAAGAATACAGTTATGGCTTAAAATAGTGGATAAACACACGAAATAATAACTTATGATTCACGATTTACTATTTCCACAAGTTTCCCTATTCTTCTATGACTTCAAGGAATCCAAATTCACGAGATTACCAAGAGGTGGAAGAGTCAAAACCAAATTAGAACTCGGTCGTTAACTACTGCCTCCAATCTCACTACATTTGACTTGGTTAACTTTTGGTAATGATGCTCCTTAATTATTATGAATTATCTCAAAAATAAATTTAATTATTTTTATCCTCTAATTTTCAAATCATTTTAAAAATCTAAATTTCCTTAAGAAATGAGGAAGATATGCACATTTAACTAAAAATGGCTTTGGCCTTTCCGCACTTCCAACAACAAAAAATGTCAACAAGTGTCAACTTGTTTCCACTTCTTCCTAGCTATATGAATGAGTCAAATCTCTCAAAAACAAAATGTTAATCCTTCCAAAGTATTTGACATTTAATAATAACCATTTACTGCAATAAATTACCATAATTTAACAATCACTAGCCATACATAAAATTATTAATTATAGTCAATGCTTCATAAAATCAACGAAAAGCTAATAAATGCATTGGAATGGAATTATAAGCATGGATTCAAGTGTCATAATCATGAAATAAACATGATAATTTCTAGGCTCATTATAAGTCACATGTCTTAGTTGCAAATTACGACACTAAGTTATATAAAAAGGATAATGAAAAGGTATCATGTGGTGGTCTCATCCCTACTGAGGCCTGTGAAGCACCCCCACCTGCAGTGTGTGTGGCAGATCTCTCACTATATACCATATCCCTATGACCTTTAGGAATAAAATCATAGTACAAATGCTGATAATAATCTATCTTGCAGACCACTCGGGTCTCTCGTCTAAGTGTTGCAAAGGCATCTTGAACAACCTGCATCACTCTCGATCCAGTAGAATCTTGCACTAAAATATCTCTCTACACCATGTACTCCTCTAATATTCTCTGGAACCCATCTCTCTTTGACATCACCCCCTGCAACTCTAGTCTTAGGTCATCCATCTCCTACTGCATCCTCTCTATCTGCTCCTGCCCCGCTATAACTCCTGTATGATTTTCAATAATAGTGAACTCTCCAGCATTGACTCAGGCCCATTGTGTGTCTAGAGAACCCTAAGAATTATTTGTTCACACTCGCTCCCCTATCAATACACCCTATACCCTGGCTAGCTCTGTCTATAAACTACCCTCTAATGCCTAGGCACTCGCTAGTAACCCATGTAATCTGCCAATCTTTATTTGCAGGCTATCTTTCTCTATGACCACTATATCATGAACCTCCTGTGCAAAATATCCTGGAGGTGGTCCCTATGTCTGTCCCTGCACCTTTTTGGTTCCCAAAAATACAGGTTGAAAATCCTATGAGCTTGCCTACTCAATGTTGGGATTATTCAACTCTCTTGGCCAATGAATGGGAGTGATCGATTATGATCATCCTCCCTGCACATTAGGCTCTGCAGAACCAAGGAGGGTAAACCTATACCTTAACCAGACTTCCTGGCTTTAAGGCTTGTTGTAGCAGATAACAATGTGTGAAACTGAATGATCTCTTCAAGAGGGCAAATTATTTCCTTGAAGTAGATCCAATGAACTTTACAACTATAGAATAATTGAATGCTTTGAGATTGCTTCAAAATAAAAACTTGTAAGAATTCTTTGAAAATCCGTGTAAATTGAATGAATGTTGAATAGAATATCTCAACAACTTTCAACAATGAACTAAATGACTATATCCAATAATTGATAAGATCGGTGTCTGTTTCAACTTGGGCAATAGAGTCAATCCGATTTCAATCCTATGTACAACCTTGCAAGATAGTATACATTCCAACACCATCAACTATTCAAATGCTATGGATGCATAGAAATTAAGCCTATTTATATCCTTGCTAGTTCAAATAAATTTAACTCCTTTGGTTGGGAGACCAATTGAACAAGAAGTTGGAAACACTAACTTTTCACAAACTCCTTGATAATCAAACAAGAATATGAGACATGTAAAATCTCTACACAAGCATTGCAAAAATAGAAATTGAATCTTCTTTAAATAATTTCAAGGGACTAATTTAAATTAATTAAAATTTCTTACCACAAGTGAGACAAAAAACACTTATCTTTTATTGATTTTGAAATAATAGTACATTCAAGTCCATGTTGCATTTGTGATCAAATTTAAAACTTAAACTATTAATGTATATTATACAATGTGATGATTTTTTATGATTGCATTTTACACCACAGATATATGTGGTTGAATAGTTTTCATACCCCTTTAGGGTGAAAAGACATCATTCTTCATTAAAATCTAGAAAACTCTTTTGAGAAAAAAACTAATCAACTAACTAACTAATAACTACATATCTTTTGGATTTGGCTTTGGTCTAAAATCCAAATCAGACTGTACGAATATAAAATTTTGAGTGGAGATAGGAAATTTGATTTTCCAAACTGGGTCTTTTTTATATTGTTAAATTTCAATCATTTTTATCCTCTGGCGACATCATATTTGCAGCATGTCAAAATTATGTCATCTCTGAAACCTTCATTTACAGAATTTTGATTGTTCCTATAATAGAGCTTCCTTCCTTAATCCCTCAACTTTTAATTGAAAAGTAATTTAATTTTGTATCCCATTTCATGTACTCCATCATATCATCAATTATTGGGGATGGAGTTTAGGATGCCACTTTTTATAGTTTTATCACTATATAGGACACCAAATTTTGCCTAACATTTAGAGCTCCAACAGGCTCTTTCTAGGGACGTATGCTCCCTGTGAGCATAGCGAGAATTTAGTTATCTATGGAAGAGCCAGACCAAGTGCCAATAAATTGGGTTATAGAGTCACTGTTTAATAATCACATCATATATAGTTTGGTAGCCCCAGGCTACCAAAATGCAAAAGCAATACTTGCCTCGGTCAAAAAACTTGTTTTCATCACATTCCATTGACATCAATCTGAAAATAATACTGATATATGTCTGATAAATTATACACATACTCCTTGTAATATCTTCCCTTATCATATAGTCCACAGACATCCTCTGTTATCAAATTTTCTATTGTGCATAGATATTTTCATTTCTGAATTAGAATGACATCTTGATTTAGTCCTATCAAAGGGATTGATACAAAATTTCAAACCTTTATATCCTTGAAAATTCATGAACTCAGTGTCATTGTTACTACTCTGATTATGACAACTTTGCAAAAGTACACTTTCTTTATGAAATTATAAAACTTCCACCACTCTTGAAGCCATTATGGTATTAGAGTCTGAAACATCACTTATTTTATTGATTGCATCTTCTACTAATATTTCCATGCTTTCAACATTGTGTTGTTCATCTTCAAAACAAGGTACATTGCTTCAGTTGTCCTGTGGATTTTTGATGTCTCATCATGAAAAATGTCTTGAAGAAGATTGAAGTTACCTTTAGGTTTTCCTTCTTTTGTATGCTGATTAGATTGCATGTATTCACTTAGTGTCTCATCTTCATTATGCAGTAAATTTGAAAAATTTAGGTCACCCTTGAATACATTTCTTCTTCTTTTTTCTCACATAATGCTACTAGACATATATTATCTTCAAGAGTATTTGTAAAAAATCTTTATATGTTCCTCCATCAGACATACTTTCATGAGAGTTTCCCTCTAGTTCATTAGGTGTTTTATCACGTAAGAGATCATCAAAGTTCACATCTTCACTGAATGTGTACACTTGAGAATCATCATCTTCTCTATTAATAAGATCAAAATATTCATCGATGTCATTCATTGAAATTTCCTCTTGTATATGCTCTATATGCAATGCTAGTTCATCCCCATAGTATGAATGTAATTCTATTTCACAAAATGGATTAAACATTTCTTCATATTCCTCTTGAGCTTCATCATTCAAAAAACTTTCACAATCACTTCCAGAAACATCGTTTCTATTATACTCACCACAATATATGTATCCTCCTAACATATCATTTTCCTGGGAATTATCATTTGCTTCATCAAATCCATCCCGAATATGCTTTAATCCACTTATCTATTTATTCTGGCAAATTGAGAAAAAAATTGGAGCATTTCTCTGAACATGTCTTTAGTATTTTGTATCTAAAAAGTCTGAAATATCTTTTGAACTGGGAAAATTTTCTTCCTCATTTTTACATTCCCTACAGTTTATTTCACATGTCGTATTACCCAAAGATTCAGCCTCACATGAATCAATTACCGATTCACTATCCTTCACATTTTCTTCTATGATGAATGCGCCATGAAATATATACTTGATTATTTGAGATATGTAGCTATGGGTAGAATTATCATTTTCTTCACAACTTTCGAGAGAAGAGTCTGAACAAGGCATTAAATCCATGGTGTGATCTTGACTTCTTTTTGTACCTACCCGATAGGTATTTTCTTCTCCATATGTATCATAAGGATGTATATAAGGTTCCTCTTCCATAGTGCAATTTTGATTTTCTTCCTGTTTATAGCACATGTTTTCTTCTTCCTCACTTGCATCATGAAACATATCAAGAAACCATCGCTCAAATTCTCTCCATGATGAGATACTTTGTTCAGGTGTCATACTAAAAAGAAAACCTACATGATCTATCAATGATCTTACAAATATTTTCATAATCACATCTTCTCCATAGATATGCCAATCTTCAATAAATTTACAAAATGCCTACAAATGCTGTAATACCCACCTCTTAGTTTGCTTCTCAGTTTTGAGATGTCGAACTCTTTTAGGCCTTTTATTGTATGTGTGGCTACTTTAGTTGATCTTGAGGATATTTATGTAATACATTTCAGTATGTTATTGATCCATTGTTAGTATGTTATATCTTATGTGTACATATGATTTAGGGTTACTTTATGATGCTTATGTATATGTTAGGATTTTATTTCGATTTTGATTTTCTGAAAATACTGACCCTAGATTTATATGCACATGGATCATTGTATGTTTTGCATTACTGTTTGATGTGCTTGGTATGGTATGGGACAGAGTCATAGTTACTTGCTTCGGCGAGATCCACACGATAACCTAGTCTCAACCATTGTTTGTTATATGATATATGCATGTATGTTCGTCTTTGTGATGACAGGTTTGTAGGTATCGGGCTACGTCTTCCCTGAATTGGCAGGAGTGAGTGTGCCCTATCGCAATAATCTCAATGGTAAGAGAGGGGAGATAGTTTTAAGGTCCAAATCCTATCCTAAACCTAATTGTCCTAGTTAGTGGACAAGTATCCGTTTGACTACCTTACCGAATTCGTATAGTTGATAGGAATTCGTGTATCCCTTTTCCTTGATCATGTTTGATTTTGCTTGTGTTCGATTTCAGGTGCTTGATTTGATTGTGTGTGTGTTATATCATGTTATTTATTTAATTAAATATTATTGCAATTAATTATTAAATATAGGGTATTTAATTAATTAAAAATTAAATTAAATACCTATGTTTAATTTAAAAGTTAATTAAAAGTGCAATTATTAAATATTAGTATTTAATTGAAAATTAGAGTAAATATGCTTTTATGCTTTATTAAATAATTAAATATTAAGTTGCATGGATTGTTGTGATTTGAATATTTAATTTAATATTTTATTAATTATATGTGCATGATTTTGTTGAAAAAGTATTTTCAAACTCAAAGCTGTCAACTTGATTTTAGGATTCAAAGTTGAGTTGTGGAATTAAAAGATATTTTAATTATTTAAATATGATTTTCTCTCAACTTCAAGTGGAGTCTTTTTAGGGATTGACTGAATGTGTTGTCATTAGGGTTTGCTTGATTAGGGGAAGTTGATCCTCTTTAGAGGGAATCTGCTCTCATTTGAACATAACAAGTTTTGAAGGATTTTGGGAGAGCTTTTGTGTGTGCTTGGCTTTTGGAGCATAATTTGGAAATTCATCTTGCTTGGATTTTTGCATTGTGTTTCTCTCATCAGTTATTGAGGTAGGGTCTTTCTCATTTCAATTCTAGCTTTCGGATCCCTGTCTTCCATGCATCTGAAAAGCTAGGATCCCTTGTGTGATCATTCCTTGTTTGGTTATTGTGAATTTTGATGATTTAATTTGGTAGATATGCTCTTGGATTATTTTTGTAGTTTTATTCAAGTTTGCATGTTGAATCTGTGCTTGTGGGCATAAAGGGTTTCATTTTATAGCATTGGGTGCAATTGGGTATAAGGGTTTTCAATTTGAAATGAATCAGTTTTCAGTAATACCCTTAGGGTTTTGTTTTGTGAAGATGTCTTATTTGAGTAAGAAAGTGGTGGTATTTGCCAAAATTGATTGAGAGCCTTCAGATCTGTGAGTATTTTGTCTTGGAAATAAATAATTTTTCCCTTCCAGGTTCTTTGTTCAAACCGGATTCGGATCTGCAAGAAACAAAAGAAGTGAGTTAAATTTGCATGTTTAGAAGTATGAAAACTCTTCTTAAAATATTCATATGGTTAAACAGTAGATGTAAGAACCTTCCATAGTTTGTGTAAAATTGCGTGTGAAACGAATCTATAATTACTTTGTGATTGAACTAATGGTGGAAAAGATATACCCTTATTATTATTTTAAAAAATAGGTTTTAGAATAATGTGTCATTGGAAGGAAAGCATTATTATTAATGAATATTATTAAAAAGAAAGGTTGCTGGTTTCTTTATATATATA
>MU223385.1:1930239-1942671 GCA_018584345.1 Thuja plicata
GGGGGGGGTGAATCAGTGTTTGTCTATTTAATTACTTTTCAGCAACTTAAACATAAATCAAACATACATAGAATGAAGCTTAACATAACAACTCATAACACATGATATGATTACGGGAAAACCTTGATTAGAGGAAAACCCCAGTGGGAATTAGTACCCACAAATATTGTACTAAGTATAATGAACTTTTGAGAGTTCCTTTGCCTTGTTAGAAGCAGTCTTTACAATATGAGTACAATGACCTGGTTAAAGGTCGGACCTTGTTAGGAGTCTTTTATAAAATCTTGTTAAAGTTATATGGCTCACTGCCTAGGCTCACTGCCCAATAAGATGAAGGCTACAACCTTCTGAAAGATGATATGCACTATATCAAGATGAACTGCTATGATGACACTGTTGTCTGATCAGTTATGTGTATGCGCGAATGCTCTTACTCTCTCAAAGAGCTATATCATATACTGACTTCATAGTACTATCCCTCTATATCTTCCTCTTGCATAATAATTGACACTTCTATCGTATCTTTACATTACATACTTATATATTCAAATTCGAATAGGCGCGACCTAAAATAAAACACTAGTCGGCCCTAAAACAAAATATACAACGCTTCCAAACAAGTTGGCTCAATCATGTTTACTACAATGATAATTACATCATTACAAACATATAAAAAAAGGTGCTTAGCCATTACATCACAAAATAATTCACGCTGATCAAAATAGTAGTCGGCTTCCATGCTCTTTCTTCTGGACTGTTGGTCTACTGATCTGCCTATAACTTTGTCGTACTATAGTTCCATACTATGCATTTCTGGATGTATCATGTACACATGTCATACAACTTACATCTGAACGCACATAAGCTGAATCGATCTCTCGCACATGCGTTGATGTGCTGATCGTTGAGTATCTCTGTCTGCCCTATTTTCCTTACTTAGTCATTTTGTCTTTCATGATAGAAACTAAACATGACTTTGTTGCCATGATGACAACACAAAATGAGTCATGCATCCTTAGGTAGTCAACTTGCCAACACTATGTATGACCCACCACTGAGTATATGCGAGAGTCACTTTTGCATCTCGCACCATATCTTGTCCCTGCTAGCATAGCAGCACTGCCATCCCTAACCATGATGATCCACCCCAATCCCCTTGCAAATCCACCCCAATCCCCTATAAGATTCCCACCTCCTGAGTAACTAATGGATGTGGGAATGAATCAGGAACTACATCCTGTATCCGGCCAAACTGTCTCAACACCCATGATCACATGTATCGTGCAATCATATATAATGTCCTCCTTATGAGCCAACAATCTGTCCGAGAAAACCCAAGGTAAAATAAATCCTCCCATTGATCCTCTATGTAGTCCTATTGTTTCTATGTAGTCCTGTTGTTGCTGGACCTGATGCCCCCATGCCTTGCACCTTGCATAAGGAGTCCAGTCGAACCCCTGCATCTTGTCTAATGTCCTCTGCCAATGGTCGACAAAATTTGTCGACTCATATTAAATCGACGGTATGTACCTATAGGCATATGGCTCATATGCCTATCAAGTCTAATGAAGCCTGATGGGGCATACCACAACAATTTTCTCCCATGCCCACACTAATAATAGTGTCACCCCCACTTCTAATGTCTTGCCTCTCTGATAGGCACACATATATAAGTCATAATACAATTGACCTAGGATAGTGTATCCCCAACACTACCTCTCCCCTTTATCCTCTAACATGGTGATAAGTACTTGCACCCACCCCAAAGGAAATACATTCCCTTCATGATCAGGCATCAACCGTCCACCAATAAGTCCGGTTAAGTATAGAGCCACCCGTCACAACTGTCGTCGCATTGTCATCACTGCCCTCCATGGTAACCACTTTCTCACAGTGGGTATCTAATATACGCCCTCCCAAAATCCACCTTTGCATATGAATTTAGGCCCTCCTTCATGTAGTATGGGATCAACCCCTGATATGTATGTGATATATCCACCAGACATCAAATTGGGTCATCGTAGCCTCACCCATCAGGAAATGAAAACTAGAAGTGGGCTATGCCACCTCTCCATCAGTGTAGTCATGAGTGCATTATGCGCTCTCAACCACAACCACAGATGAATGTGATCTAGCCCACATAGTGCAACCTGCCCCCACTCTGTCGAGGTCAACTCATCAGCCAGTCCTATTGTCTCTAGCCAACTCTCTAATGATCTAAGTACTGATCTTGCCTCCTGCATTCACAGAACCACTTGGTATTCCTTGTCACACAACTTAGTCCATCTTTGGGCATCCTAACACCCCCTCGTCCCTTGTCTTTCACTCCCAAACCACTTTCCCTCCATCTTTTTTGGTCAATTGTCACAGACATTGATTGACCTGCATAGACGATGATTGGTGAAGACGTTGATCCATGATCGATGCCTCTGAAATTTTACCCGGTCAACCTAGTTGACTGTGTTCCATGCAGATGACTAGGCATTGATTGTTGTCTCTGCCCTGACCAACTTTTCCCCTATTTAATGCACCTAAATTAACCATAAATGTGAAATTTGAACATCATGACTGGGCTTGGTTAGGGTACCCATTGGTGGTCCCACGTCAAATTCCCACTAGTGTATCCAGATGTTGTTTCCTTGCTGCATATGATCTTGAAGATTGGCCATCGCTCTCTTTTGCTTCATCCTTTTTCTCTTTGTGGGTGAAAATGACTCCTTCTAGGGCCCCTGTGGACTATTTATGGGCCCCTGTGGATTATCTATTGGCCCCTTAATACCCATTCTCCATCCTGTACCCAAATTTTCATCCCATTTCTTCTTAATCACCCATAATTCATGCAACTGTCCATTTTTCTTGTCCCTCCCTTCCGCCTCTTTTTCAAGAAAATTCCACAAAATTTAATTTTTTGCATTATTTTCTCTAGGGGGCACACTCCTTCGCTATCGTTTCTTTAGGACCTTATGTTCTCCCTAGGGCATCTTGTTTTTCCTTTTTTTCTTTGACGCGATGTCATCCTCAATGCCGCATCAAAGCGAGGAAAAATGTAGATGCCTAAAATCGTCCCTTAACATTATAGTTATTTAATTATATTTGTTATATTCTTCCACCCATTTAATTAAATTTATTTAATTAAATTAGGTTCATCCTCTATAGTATTTAAATTCAATTTAAATAACTCCTCCCTAAGTGTATTAATTTTTATTTAATGCCTTTCTTCCATTAAATTTCTCTTTTAAATAATTTTTTAATTTATTTATTCCCTCCACATTTTAATATTCTACTAAACTATGACAGGTCTAAATTTAATTTAGATTAATCATAAATCTAGACCTAGATCCCATCCTACCCACATCACTCTCAACAAATAGACCCATCCACTAATTAACTAAGATTGATTAGGCTAACTTTTGGATTCCTACACCCATTAGTCCTAATTATTTGCTCACATGTGTGAGAAAATTTCTAAAATTCACCTTTTCAAAGATTTCTAAAAATTTCTAAATAAGGTTTCTTACAACCTTGATGACACCTTATTACACTTGTCAAAAATGCCTCATTGGAACAAGTCTGACATTTATGATAAGATCTCTTACACGTGTACTTGAAGTACACATTGACCCATCACATCTCAAGTTGCTCACACATGTGTAAACAAAATTGGATTCTTGCATGGCTTATGTGTCCTTCATGTGGCACATATGTGAATGCCACATGTGATCCACCTCACCCAAGTCCTCAAAAATCCTATAAATAGGATCCTTTCCAAGAGTAAATCATCTTTCATTTGTGCATTATTATCATGCTAGTTTCATTATAGGATCTTTAAGCATTTTAGCATTTTTTTGCAATCTCAGTTAAATATATAAATCACATGCTAGAAAAATGGAAATGAATCTTAGTTTCATTTGATTTTTCATATCATTCTATCTTAGATTTTCATTTTTCATCTTCATCATTTGTTTAAGGTTTGAAACAATTTCCTCATACTTGTTCTTGAGCTCTTCATCACCTCAATAGTTTGAATTGTAGGATTCACTCCATAGCAAGGAAGCAATCAAGTGGGACTTATATCTTGTGTTGGAAGAGCACACCCACATTCCTCTATAAGATAAAATCAACAAGTCTTCGATGCACTTGTTTGGCTCATTAGAGGTTATGTTGGAATCTTTGTGTAGTTGCAAGTTTATGAACATGTTAGATTAGAACTAGTGTATATACATTGTTTGAACTAGTGTATATACATTGTATAAATAAATTAAATTTATTAACAAATGTCTTCTTATACATTAAAAAATTTACATTCAAAAGATCCAAAGCCCAACCTTAAGCTAAGGGAGGGCTCAACCTTCATCCCTCGGCCTTGGCGGCCCACCAAGCTGTAGCGGACGTCACAACTATTGCGAGAGCCACGAGGTGTGGCTGCCCCGAGCGACACCGCCATCGTAGGCCACCGCCTCCCACAACCGCAGGACATCACAACCACAATGGAGGGGGGCATACACAGCCCCCTCCAAAAAAATATAAAACTCACTATTTTGGTGAGGTTTTTTTTTAAAAAGACACAAAAAATACATTACAAACCCTGCATACGAAAACATATATTTTTGGGCAGAGTTATTTTTTTTTAGTATATATATATATATATATATATATATATATATATATAAAACAATGAAATGACCTTCATTGTTAACATGGGGATGAATACCTTGAAACTACAAACATAACCTCCACCTTTCACCTGCATACACCACACACACACACACCAACAACAACAACAAAAATACGAGAAAGGAAGGAATGAGAAAATGAAGAAAGAAAAAATAAGAATAGAAAATCCTCACCTAAACCCTTATTTTGAATTAGGGTTAGCGTCGAGGGAGAGATGAGAGGAAGAGGGGAATAGAGGAGAAAATAAAGTAAAGACTAAATGAGATATTCATCTCATTTACCTTTTATACAAACCCTAATTAGGGTTGTATTATAATATTAATTGTTTTAAAATTTCCTTTTATGAGAATATTTGAGGAGGGAAACTTAAAATTTAATTTATGCCTCATTATTTTAAAAATGGGGATAATTATTTATCAAGTGTAGATTTAAAATTTAAAAGGGAAGGGTTAGGAATTTAAATGGAAAATTTTATCATAGAAGTGAAATTAATCATCCATTAAATGACTTGTTATTATATAATGGTTTAAAATAGCATGACAATATTGTATTTAAAATATTTACTATAATGTTATGCTTTATATGAATTGAATATAAATAAGGTTTTTAAATTGTTTCTAAGGAAACTATATGAAGTTAGATTATAAATGGCTAAAGTATAAAGTAATAGGTGATGGGTTTAATTTTAATATAATAATTTGTAATAAGTGAATACAATATAATAGTTTAAATTTAACGATTTAAGGTATAATTTTTATAAGGTTTAATAATGTTATATTACAAAGAGTCATTTTGATTAATTTTAGAAGTGGAAAATTTTAATAATTATAACGAAGGGAAATATAATGAAAGGTTTAAAGTCAACATACTTGAATTTATTAAAGTAAGATTTCATTATTAATTATAAATATAAGGGTTTGTAGTAACCTAATTATAGTATGTTCATAATAGAATTATTTTTAATGTTATAAATATGTCATTTAGACTTTATTTTTAACCCATTTAAGGGAAGTTACCCTAGTTAGAACCCAAAGGGCTACAACCGTATCAAGGGATGTTGACAAGTCAACCATGGATGGGGAGTTACCCATGTGGTCACTGCTTGTCATGATTCCACCCATTTCCTCTTGAATTAACCAGGTTACCCTTGAAATTTATTTCAAACTAACAATGTTGTAACACCATCAGTAAACTTATAAACATTGTACCTTGTCAACATGTAAACATTAGTTAATTCGACATGTTTAAAAAAAAATGTTGGTGTTTTTTTCCCATAAATTTTGGGCATGAAAATATGAATTCTTTGTAATCCTTCAATAGTCTTCATCAATACATATGAGATGTACAATCATTCGTTTCTTCCATAGTGGATAGTTGGTTCCATCAAATCTTGGACTATCATTCTTATATGTTGTCATCTCTAGATCTCCTTAAAGTTGTTAGGATTCGTTCAAGGGACTAACTATGATACCAATTGGAAGAAATAGGAAGCAAGCAATTGAGAGGGGGGGGGGGGGGAATCAGTTGCTACTAAAATACTNATCTCCTTAAAGTTGTTAGGATTCGTTCAAGGGACTAACTATGATACCAATTGGAAGAAATAGGAAGCAAGCAATTGAGAGGGGGGGGGGGGTGAATCAGTTGCTACTAAAATACTTAAAATTTTAAACCCTAAAACCCTTTAGGCATAAAACCCTTGATCACATAAATGTTATTACTGATTTGCAAAAAGCAAAGCATGTAAACACAAAACAGAAAACATCAACACCACATAACATAATTTTTTTTACCATGGAAACCCAAAATAGGGTGAAAACCATGGTGGGGATAAAGCCAACAATAAGACTGATACCTTGTTAGAAGTATAACTTATTGCAATATGAGGAATGCACATGCATTCAGGCACACTGCCTAGAGTTCATTACTTGATTCACCTTGGGCATGGACTCTAAGGAAGTCACACTGACTTACAATTACAATTCAAAGTCTTACTGACTTGCAAACACTTTTCAGACTCTAATATGATTATTCATGAACTATATAGTAGCATCTCACTATGCCTTGGTTTGTTCCTTTTCAGTATAGTAAGATCCCCTATTGCAATTGTTTATGCCACATTACAGACAAGAAATTTAACCTTAATTAGATCTACAAAAATGTTTCACTAGCATACACTTGCTTCCGTGGTCTCAAAAATAATGGCACATATACGTGATACATCAAACAAACCCTAATTCACCATATTTATCAAGAACTACTAATCCCTAATCATCCTTTCTTCAGTGCCAAAATCAACCATCAAGATCTCTACAAAATTTCCAAACATCCCTTAGATCCATTAGTAACATCTCAAGATCATGATCATAACCCTAAAACATTTTACTGATCTCTTATAAACCATTTTATAATATTTCCTTAATCATGTCGATTAATATCATAAAAACATAACTTAGATTCATTCAACTTGGTCATGTTGATCAATGTAAACTATCAACTCATCAGGAATATAATCCTAGATCATCCTAAGACATCATTAAGCTCAAACAAACAATAAAATCCATTGCACCCATCACATCTACTAACATCTTATGATAAACATTCAAGAACACTATTGTCCTTCACTAAAATACTTGTAACTTTCTTGCATATCAGAATCACAAACCCTTTAAATGGTAGACACATTTCTACATCCTTAACACATTTTTAACTGCACAACCAAAGTTCTCATCAATAGAAATTGCGCAAAAGCAATCTCTGCAACTCTGTAACACTGGCAATAAAAAAAATAACTAGTTTTCATCTGTGAAATCATAGCTTGATCAAATCATCATGTTAGAAACTCAAACTTAACATGAAGTATGTAGAAAAACTATACAACATCCCATGAGGTGTGTAAATCCTCATCTTCAGTAGCCTTCTTTCGCCATTCATGTGAACATTTTGTGTTACTGGAAAAATTGCATATATATCAATCAAACTTCATAACAGATATCAAAACCATCTGAACTTCACACCAAACATCCAAGCAACATAATAGACATAAAAAACATCACAATAGATATGTTGACATCAATAAAAACACATCCAACTTTCCAACAATATTCATGTACATCTACTACTATATTACTTTGAAATATTGCATTAACAACTATACAAGATAGTCCTTAACAAGTTTGACATTAATGGCAACAAAACATTTGTATATGTAACATGTTTCTCATGTTTTAAAATGAATGCATCTATACTTCATGTTTATTCATAGTATAACCTAGTTAATTAGGATCAAATTAGGATCCTTTGACTCATCCCTTAAACCCAATACTCTAAACATTTCTATCTCTTTATACTTCAACATTTGTGTACCTCTATTTTATTCATTTGACATGTAAGAACAAAATGCAAGATGAAGGTACCCAACATACAATAGACGGTTCTACCTTGAATTATATGATACAACTAAATTATCTAGGTATAATTGACATAATTAATTCTACATTTTAGTTGTAGACTACTCAAAAATATCAACATACTCTCTAGGGGTAACTAAAGAGTAAGACAGATCATAGTATTTTTGCATAAACTAAAAACTTATAAATTGTTGCCTAAGATAAAGAGTGTATATATGATGAAGGATAATCTTGGGTCCTCGGTATAATTGCATCATCAAAAAACAATTGGTGTTCTGGTGAGCTTTTGTTACCATTTTTTTGTGTTTTCTTTCTATTCTTGGTCATCAGTTGGGTGATTGTTGGCTCGATGGAGTTCTTTGGATTTTCAAAAGGTGCAATCGTGATATGGTGTTCATGGGGTCATTAGGAATATTTTCCTATGATCATAACTTGTTTGGAGTTACTATGCTTAAGTTATGATGGATTTTGTGACAAGATGTAAGGAGTTCTGGTTCCAGATAGTTTCTAAGATTCTGTGAGCAATCAATCCATAGAGATGTTTGGCAGGAGCAATGAAAAGCGTTTGTTCATTGCAGTTTGTAGAGTTGAATTATATGATCACGATTCTTGAGGTGTCATATTTTGAGATATCATGTTATTTCTCTACATGTTATTGTTGTTCTTCATGACACTAGTACAGTGAGTTAACAGGTCGATTGATTGTAGTTGTGGTTGGTATTATGATCGGTGGAGCTAAATGGTGTGATTTCCTAGGTGGATCTATGTGGCCAACTTGATTTGTTGGATAGGTCCTTGTGAAATGGTTAATTGTGGAATTTTTTGGGTTAGGTTGACTGGGTATAAAACATTTCTTGGGATGTGTAATCGTTTGTTGAAGCCTACCTATTGGTGGTTGTGTATAAATTTAGGGATTGCACTCATTTGGATGTAGGTGATCATCAGGAAGAATTATAGAGGAGGGATGGGTAGAAAATAAGCTACTAGATGATGGTTCTAAGACTTAGGAAGATCTAGGAGTAGGTCTGAGTTTATTTGTGTTTCTTTGTACTTAGTCGTAACTAGGAAAGCCTAACATTGCGACATGTATGAAGAAATTTTGATTAATAAACTTGTTATTTGGATGCAAAACTTGTTTTTCCTGATTATATCTTGTTGTTTTCCTCTAGGTTGACTCTCACTACAAGTATTTGACATCTCATTTGAGGATTCTTTGTCCTTGGCTGCATTAAGTGGTATTAGAGCAAAAGGTTTGGATCTTGTGGTGGCTACCGATCTTCACACTGGACTTGTAGTTTTCCTATGGTATTTTTGGGAGGTGGCAGGGATTGGATCCGACTCACATCAATGAAGTAGTTGCACAAGGTGGCTGGAAGGATGATTTGTTATTGTTAGTTGAGTTTTTCTTGATAACTAGAGTTTTTCAAGGGTTAGGGTGTCATCTTTGTTGAATCAAATCACCAAATGGAGGAAGTTACACCTAAAATTTGGAAGGATGCCACCGAGAATGAACCCTAGGTTGATGGAACTAATGAAGGAAGATCTCCATGTTGAGATTAGGAATGAGATGATCAGTTTGAGGAATGAAGTCATGGAAGGGATTAGGATTGTTGTTGTTGGATTGTGCAAGAATCCTATATCTAATGATGGTTTTGGAGAAGGTGTAGAGGGATATGGAGTTGCATATTGTTGCTAGATCTATTGGGAGTGATGGATATGACCGGTTGGTGAGACCTATAGATAGGTTGGGTGTTGGTTATAGGTTGAAAGTATATAGTTTCTCAGTTATATTGAACACAAAGGAACTGATTGATTGGATATGTGAGTTAGAAGATCACTTTGAGTTAGAAGATATTCAACACCCTCGGAGATTAAGGTTAGCGCAGACAAATTTGAAAGGTGATGCAGCTTTGTGGTGGAAATAATTGCAGAAAGATAGAGAGGAAGAAGGTGAAATGAAGATCACTCAGTGGAGGCTGATGGTTGCAAAGTTGAATACTAAGTTCATACTTGAGGACTATGAATTTGAGTTAGCCAAGAGGTTGTAGAACCTAAAGTAGAAGCATATGAGTATGAAGGATTATACTAAATTTTTTTACAAGGTAACCATTAGATATGGTCGCAGAGAACTTTCAAAAGAGAAGGTGGATAGGTATGTGAATGGCTTGAGGTTCAATATTCAGGCTGAGATGTGTATGCTGAAGATTGGATCTATTAAGGAGGCTTATCAGTATGCCCTGAAGGTAGAAGATAAGGTGAATAGGAAACACCAGAATAACTCTAGAGGAAGAGAGAAGCAAGCTACTAGTGCTGAAAAGGGCAAACAAGAGGCTGAAGTAGAAGCTAAACCACTTACAGCTAAGGGAGGTAATGGTGGTAAAGATTTTAGAGGTACTTGCTTTAAGTGTGGCTTGAAACAACATAGGGATTTTCAGCCTAAGGAAGATAAGAGAGTTACTTATGTGATTGAATAAGGTGAGCTAGCTGAGGTGTCTCTAACAATGCTCTTGAAGAAGGGGAAACTCTTATGCTCTGAAGGTTAATGGTGAATAAGGAGGAAGAACCTTATCATCAGAAGAGTTTATTCAGGACCAGATGCAATGTTGGAGGTAAGTGTTGTAAGGTGATTGTAGATGGTGGAACCATTGATAACTTAGTTTTTGGAGAGATGGTACAAAAGCTTGGTTTGAAAATACTTAGGCATCCTAGACCTTATAGGATTTGTTGGTTGCATGATGATCATGTGGTAGAAGTAAGGGAACAATGCATGGTGAATTTTTGCATTGGTTCTTATTGGGATGCAATATTATGTGAGATAGTGTTCATGAGTACATATCATGTTTTACATGGTAGACCTTGGAAGCATGATAGAGAGGTTGTTCATAAATGTAGGCAAAACACAATTGTCAGTAGGAAGGATGGTAAGAGGTCTAGATTACTTCCTTTGATTGATAAAGAGAAGAAGGCAAAGAATATAAGTCTTTGCAGAAGGTATGAGTTGAGAGAATACCTAAAGGATGAACCCTAAGTTTGGACCTTATGGTGAGTTGGATTTAAATTATTTTCTGGACCTGGTTGATGACAAGAGGAAGGTAGTGCATGTTACAGATGAGGAGGATTTGTGGATGAAGAATAAGTATGGGATTATTGTCCCTTGTTATTGCATATTTTCATGAGATGTTCTCATGGAAAATATTTCATACCCCAGGTGTCTGATGTAGGAGAATCTTGGGTCCTCGGTAATGTTAGAGTAATAGTCTATCGGGGTTACTAATTTAAATCATTATGATCTAATTAGTAACTTCCCTATTCACTCTAGTTTGCTTCAGCTAACCTTAGGCAGTTTCTATTTTGTTAGTAGTTTCCCTTTTAGGGTTTCGGCATCCTTTATAAGGATTGTCCGCTTTGTATTTCAGATCGAGATTGTATTATTTTTCATCATTTCAGATCGAGACTTTATATTAATTATATTGAGATTGAGATTGTATTTCAGATCGAGATTGTATTATTTTCTTGCCCTCCCGAAGGCCGTACGGATGAGAAAATTTAAAAAAAAAATTCAAAAAAAAACACATTTTTATGTGTTTTATGTGTTTTAAAAAAACACTGCCTTTGCTTGTTAAAAGGCGCCACCGGGGGGCCGCCACTGCCCCACCGGGGCTTGGCCACCGCCGGTGGCCACCACTCTGTGCTTTGCGGCCCGTGCCATTTCAAAACTGCGGCCTCCGCTCACCACGCTCAGCCGGCCCTCCGCCGGCCTCCTGCTCCGCCGCCGCCGCCCCAGCGGCCCGGCTTTCGGTTGCTCAGCTGCCCCGCGCCGCTCATCTTCTGCGGCCCCCGCCACCTGTATTCTGCCGCCTGCCCGGAACCCGCCACCCATCACGCGGTGGCGCCTTTTTACTCCGGTGGCGGCTTTTGCCCAGCCCCCGCGGGCTATATTGTTTAGCGATTTGGTCATATGGAGGGACCGGGGGCTCTGGTCCAGCCCCTGTGTGGGCCATGCGACCAGGAGCCTCTTTGTTTAGCCTCTGTGGGTCTTTTTGGAGCTTTTTTAGGGGTACTGGGCTTTTTTCTCTCTATAGGGAGCATACGGGGGTCTTTTTCTGACTTCCATATACCGTCGGAAAGCTCTTTTCGAGCACTTTCCGATGGGGGGGTTAGAGATTTTGGTTCCACCGTGTCAATAGCTTTTTTTGCTATTGAAGTCTGATGTCCTGTTTTTCTTTCCGGGAGTCATATCTGGCTCATCCGGACTCCTTTTTCGGCAAACAAGATATCGTCGGAAAGCTGATTCTGTGTACTATTCAGTGGCAGAGGTATTTCTTCCAGATTCTACTCCAGGTTTTCACTC